>QJSC01007014.1:43943-76022 GCA_003697955.1 Calidris pygmaea | reverse complement strand
CCGACCAATCTTCCAGGAAGATGGAGATGTTCCCTTCCCCAATCCCAAACCAGGCACAACCTCCAGTCCTGGCGGATCCTCCCTTTCCCAGGCAAAACCCCTCCTAATCGTGTGAGTTCAAAAACTACCGGCAGGGAACAGATTGTTCCTGTCTGCTGCTCTGCCGCGTGCGTGTAAATAGTTGTGTGTCATTTACCATCTGGCAGAGAGCTCCCGAGCATCGAGGCGGCAGCGCCGGGTGCCAACGAGAGAAGGGAGGGGTACCTGCACCACACGTTGTTCCTACGGCTCAGAGGCTGCCGGTGGCTTGGGGCAACCAACAAGGGGTAGTCACATCTAGGACCATCAGACTGGGAGTCCTCCACCCCTCTTCTGCCAGGGGGCTGGTTGTGGAGGGGAGCCGGGAGGGACGGGCATGGGCTCTGGGTGCATTTTAAGTGGCCATCAGCCTGCACTTGTGCATGAATGGTGTCCAGCTCTGAAGTCCTCAGCACAGGAGAGACATGGAGCTGTTGGAGTGGGGCCAGAGGAGGCCCTGGAGCTGCTGGGAGGGCATCTGTGAGGACAGGCTGAGAGAGTTGGGGGGGTTCAGCCTGGAGAAGAGAAGGCTCCAGGGAGACCTTGGAGCCCCTTCCAGTCCCTAAAGGGGCTCCAGGAAAGCTGGGGGGACTCTGGATCAGGGAGGGGAGCGATGGGATGAGGGGGAAGGGTTTTAAGGTAAAAGAAAGAAGATTGAGCTGCTATGTGGGGCAGAAGTTCTTTGGTGTGAGGGTGGTGAGAGCCTGGCCCAGGTTGCCCAGAGAAGCTGTGGCTGCCCCATCCCTGGAGGGGTTCAAGGGCAGGTTGGAGGGGGCTTGGAGCAACCTGGGCTGGTGGGAGGTGGCCCTGCCCAGGGCAGGCAGGGAATGAGTTTTAAGGTCCCTTCCCACCCAAACTATTCTGTTATTCTATGATAAAACACAGGAGGACGAGCTCCTCAGAGGACCGAGGTTTCCTCCAGCAGCTCCGCCCTTCCCAGAGGCTGTGTGTGCCCTCGGGTGGGGATCCTTTGCAAAGGCATTTCAATGAGCCTGGACTGGCCGCGGGCACGCAGAGACGGTGACTCAGGCCCCAGAATTTCCAGGCCCGGCTGCTGCTCACATTCAGTGGCCATTTTTTGAAGTCGAGGTTGAGGGCTGTTCACAGTTTGGGGTGGGTTTGTTTTTTTTATTCAGATGATTTCTGCATTCAGAGATTCGGGGGGTTGCGTCTCCCAGTTTGGTGTTGCCGTGGGGTTTTTTTCGCTGTAACGAGGAGTCTCATTTTCTAAAAAAAGGCCCCCCTCCGCCAACTGAAATTGTCACGTCTTTATTCCTCGGAGGATTTGGGTGTGCAACCCCCCTGCTCCCCCCAGCCTGGGGCGAGGCTCAGGGCAGACCTGCAGTCGCCGGGGGTCGGGCACCACTGGTCCCACAGGAGCAGCGTCTCCCACCCACCCTGCCAACGCAGGGATGACTCTGCAGCACGCGGAGCACACGACCGTCAACTCCTCAATCTGTTCTTTTTCTTCCCTCCCTTCCCCCCCCGCCCCCCTCCCCACTTTTAATTGCCTGTGATTGCTCTGAAGCTTTATCCCAGCCTCGGTGAACGTGATTCATCTCAGCTGCCGTTAAGGCAGAACGGGAAGATTGTGGCGCTGCTCTCGGCTGTGTCGACATGATACACCCTGCCCCTGACAGACTCTGTCGCTGGCGTTATGGGGCCATATATCCTCCTGAATTGCAACACCCTGAACGTGACGAACAGCCACTTAATCGATAACGAGTTCATTCTCCCTTCTCCTTCTTTATGGAAAATGGGGCAGGCTCCCAGCCTGTTTCCATAGGAACAGGCCGGGAGACTGGGAGAAGCGCCGGCTGCCGAAGGCCCGGTGTTAACGCGGCCGCCGCATCTGGCAGAAAGAGGCTCCGGTGGCCTCCTGGCACTGCGGCCACGAAAAGCTGAGTCGATTTGTGCCGGAGATAAGGAGCTGCCGGCTGATAAACCGGCTTACAGGCGCTACCTGTGTGATCCCTGCAGATTGTGGTGGAGGATGGAAAGAGTTCCTTTGCTCGCCCAGCACCCGCATCCCGGGATTCCGGGGCTCATCCTGACAATCCCCCCTCCTCCAGGGGCTCCCCCAAAACCTCCGCTTCCCTGGGGCCGAGCAAAGGCTTCCCCGCGTGATGGCAGTATTTGCTAAATCTCTGGCGCCAGCTGGAGATGCCTCAGGTGTCTGCTTTGTTTTGCTTCCCTCTTATGAAATGAAATGAGAAGAAATAAATTGTAGCACAGCTCCCCCGCCCGACTCTCTGTTCAAATGCCAGTTCTCTGCTAAGGCTATTGTTCCACAGTTTCATTTTAAACTGCTTTATTAGACGCTCTAAAATATCACTTCCTCGCTGTTGAAGGCAGCCTGTTCCTACAAGAGAGATAAAAGCTGATGGCTTGATTGCGAAGAGGACATTTTGTTACTCTCCTACCTCAGCTGACTGCATTTTTTAATGGAAGGCAGTGCTGGGAGCGGTGGTGTATTATTAGCCTTTGCGGTGCCTGCCCCCCTCCGCCCCCGGGGCGAGCTCTGCTTTCACGCTGCCGAGGCAGGGGGTTCAGTCGGGCTCTGGCCTCGCAGAAGCCCCCCATCGGGTGCCCATCGGGCTCCTGGGGTGCGGAGCGAGGAATTGGGCTGGGCCACTTCCCACTTCCTCCCAAACGCTGCTTTTTCTTGTGTCTGACCCCACGGCTGGGAATCGCTGTGGAAAATCTCCTTACTCCAGTGCCTTCAGTTCCCCTTGGAGGGAAAAGAATATTTTTATTTTCTTCCAGTAGATTTTTATTGGAGCTGTACGCGTGGTGCAGGTAACGCGCGGGAGACACTGCCCCATCCTGAGCCTGGGGCTTCGATCTGGGCACCGCAGAAAGGTGCTGGTTCCCAGAAAGTGATTTTTTTTCACCCGCTTTGCCCCCTCCTGGTCCTGAGGAGCTGGTTCCTGTCTGGGGAAGCAGCAGAGATACCCAGGGCATCACACAAGCTTTTTCCGTTGAGGCTCCTCGCTGCTCAGCGAAGGAGCGAACCTGAGCCGTGATCCAGCCCTGGCAGCTGCCATGTCTGTGCTCCCGAGATGTCAGCAGCGATTACTCATCTCCAGCGCTCCCAGTGCAGAGCAGAGGGGAAGGAGGGACCCTGCCGCATCTCCTGCCACCTCTGTCCCCACGATGCTCGTCCCCCAGGGTGTCACTGTGCTCCGGGGACACCCCGGTGAGCTCCCCGGGCCTTCATCCCCGGCCATGAGCTGCCGGGCGGGGAGAGGCCGGTGGGGCTGGCAGGGCTGCGGCAGGCGAAGGAGCCGGCACGGTGACTCCCACGGCAGCTGCGGCGGTGGGAAGCAGCACCGTTTTATTCCCGGCTGTTACAAAAGGTACCCGTGAAAAACAAGGCAGGAGAAGAGAAGGCAGACTGCGGCGCAGCCACCCGCCTGGCAGGGGATGCCACGTGAGCGCAGCCTTCACCTTTAGCTCTGGGATGCTCACGGGCTCCTCTGTCATGGTTTTACAGCCATCGCAGCGTCTGCTTGGCAAGCGGGGGTCTCTTCTGGCCCTGTGCCATGGTGGCCAGGGGCTATTCCGGCTCAGAGAAAGGCTACGGGAGGACCGGCTGCTCCCACCGTGACGAGGCGCACTTGAGGCACCGGTGTTTCTCCTCGGCATGGCTCCAGCCCTGTCAGCCTCCCCCTCGCCGAGGTGCCATCCCTTGGCTCCCGTCGGGCGACGGCCAAAGCCTCGCTGCAGGGTGTCAGACGGGGACCCCGCACAGACCTCCAGCCGCCCAGCGCCTCTCGGAGCCTGTTCTTGGAGGGGGACCAGCGAGGAGCTGGGGATTACTGTCTCTGCTCTGATTTAGTGCACCTGAGGCGGTGGTTCCCAGAGAGTGAATCAGTTAAATTAATGAATCCTCTCTAATGCCAGAATTCAAGGAGCTTCCTAATACGTGTCAGTCGACATGGCATTAATACTCTCTCTTCTGTGACCTTTACATCACCATCTAAGTCCAGGTTCTCCTTTTTGCTCTTTACTATTCCCTTTCATATTTAATATTAAATCTGTTTTTATCTGCAAGGGAGCTTTATCCTGCGCTCAGACAGATCGAAAGGATTTCACAATCCCTCCCGGGGGTGGGAAAAGCACTGGCCCAAGTGTAAGAAGCATCCCTGGGCAGAGCTCTCTGCTCCCCTGCGGCTCCTGCCCACGCCGGTGTCCGATCTTCACCCGTCTCGCTGGTGGGATTTCCCGCGGGGCTCCCCGCTGACCCCAACATTTTCTTCAAGGTCAAACCCGGGGGGCTGCTCTCCGCTCCCCCAGGATGATGTGCCATTGAGCACAGAGGGGCTCTGATGGAGGGGAAAGCCTGGCACAGCCCGGTCTCCAAAGGGCTTCCTCGTGTGGAGGACTCCTCCGGGCCTCCCACGGGATCCTACTACACCTCCTTCGCCACTTTTGTCTTTATTCGCTGCGGATTATTTTTTTCACGCAGCACAAACCGAGCACCAGAGCCAGCGCCACGCACTGATGGAGAGGCAGGAGGGCGGCTGGAGGGCGTGATGGATGGCACCGGAGATGCTGGTTGCGGATCTCAGGGACATGTACAGCACTTTAATTGGTTGGCCTGCACAGATTTCCTTGCAAACAGCATTTTTTAATCTGAAAGAAAGCAAGAAACTGGAACGTGTCTTGCTTCTTTCATGACTTCCCTGGAGGCAGCAGCAGCACATTAAGGAAAAGGAGAAGGAGGAGGAAAAAATAGTCAGAAGCACCAGGTGGCTGAATATCTTGCAGCCTAATTGATTCCTCTTTAATTAGTACAAAACCTGTTGCTCTCAACCAACTTTCAGTGCCAGCTTTGGGGCCAGCAGTGCCCTGCCCGGCCCCGTGCCAGGGAGGAGAGGAGCCACAGGGAACCCTGCAGAGCTGACGGTGCCTCTTCCGTACCTTGGAACCAGGGCCACCTCCAGCTCCTGCCACTTTCTTCCAGGCAGCGAGAGCAGGAGGGAGAAAAGCCATCTGTGTCAGTGCCCATCACACACTGACCCACGGCGAAGGGCTTGGATGGGACCCTCCAGAGTAACCAAGACTTCACGGGGATTTCTGTGCCCATGTCCGGCCTCCCTGGGGAACCGCTCACTGGTTCTCACTCAGATCCTGTTATTTTTCAAATGGAAAAGAGCTCAACTTCATTTTCAGTGAAGTTATTTCTCCGCTTTTTGCCTCCCGACTTCTGAAAGGACCTCCAAGCCCTCGAGTGGGTTTGAAACCAGGGTCTGTGTTGGCAAGGGCTGCCTTGTGTTGGGTGGTGGTACACCAAAGCTCACCCTCGGCAGCGCCCGGCCGCGTCTCTAGCGCTTCTGGAAATGCCACCTTATGGTTTTAATTCTTTGGTCCTTCTGCCGTGTGCAAGGGCTTCCCCGGGTGCGGGGAGGGGTGTCTGTGGGGGCTCTCTGTCACCCAGCACCTTCTCCCCGGCAGACCCAGGTGTCAGACCCTGCTCCTGCTCCTGGGGCTCCAGCTCTGCTGAAATATTGTCACGGACGGGGTGAAACTTGTCAGCAGGTTTTGCAGCAAAGCCCTTGCTGCCGGGGGAACTCCAGCACAGCAGGAAACCCAGCAGGTTTCCCCAGCAGGAAACCCAGAAATACCCATTTGGGTAGAAAAGTGTCATTTACCCTTGGATTTTACAGCCAATCCCTACTGAGAAACCCTTCTTGCCGTGCGAGCAGCGGGCCAGCAGGCCCTGGGAAACGGAGCTGGCTCCTTCCATCCCAAGGGGACACAAAGGCCATTAACACGAGCCTGGCATCTTTTTGTGCATCCTCTGGGGGTGCTCGTGGGAATTGCAGGCAGGTCTGGAAGAGAAGAGGAAGCTGATGTGCGATCGCTGGGGCCTGAGCAGGAAGCCGGGGAGCTAAAATACACCCCGCCACCCCCTGCTCACGGACCCAGCCCCACGTGTCACCCCGGGCAGAGGCATTGTGCGGAACTGGCACCATCACAGGCTCCGGTGAGAAACGAATCCCAGCAGAACGGCCCCAGAGCAGGAGCCGGAGCCAGAGCACCCCCTCTCCGGGCTCCTGAGGGCTCAGGAGTGGTTTTCACGGGGCCGGGCTGTTTGGCTGACATTGCACAGACCTCTCTGAAGGCGCGATCTGGCCTGCAGACCTCACACCGCCACGCGGATAATTAGCAGTGACAAACGACCCCGTCGGTGCCTGGAATCCCAAGGCCGGGGTGATGAATTAGCAGCTGGGCAGCCGCGATTTTACCTTGGGAAAGGAGCCCATCTGAGATGGAAATAACTGCGGGACAGGTCCCCAGCTGGTTTTATTTCCACAGCAAGCACAGGAGGGTGTTGATGGGAGGTTTTTCTGCCTGGGCTCGGTAGCCATGGACCAGATCCAGGTTGCCCAGCTGGAAGTGGCGGCTCCCCCTTGCTCACTGCCCACCCCATCCCCTCTGGAGCCAAAGCTGCTCCAGAGGGAGGGAGGCTCCCGGGGAAAAGCTGGCGTGCAGGAGCATCGCTTGGCACCGGAGCAAATGCAGAGCCCGGTCCAAAGACCCCTGTCCTCCCCTGCCCTCCCTCATCCCCGGGAGCTGCCTCCCACGTCCCGCTCCCTCCCAGGGCAGGTGCCCACTCAAACCCATTCAAACCCTGCCTTGTGGAGCCGTGTGCTGGTGGTTTTCCCCTCCCTCGTGGAAGAGCAGTGGTTCCCTGCTGTTTACAGAAAGCTTCAAGGAACTGTTGAGCAAAACAATAGCTATTTTTTGGGTTTGATTTCGTTTGATTTTTCCTCTTTTCCTCCAAAGGGCACTTCCCCTCCTGTCACCATGCAGCCCGGAGCTGCTGGGGAGGGTGAAGGTGCCAAGACCCTCACACCGACACCAGCATCCTCCCTCCCTCCCCGGGCTGGGAAAGCCAAGGGCAAACGGCCACAGGGAGGCAGAGACCCATGTTAGGGACATGATTCTCTTTCTCCTTGGAGAAGCCTTAATCCCGAGCCATTAATAAAACCAGATTTCATGCTGCACGCAAAGATTAAGCGAATTTTGCCTTTTCTCCGTGGGCAGTATCAGAAATACAGCTGCCTTTGTACGTTAGGGCTCTGCTGCGCCAAGCCACTAATGCTAGCAACAAAGCTCGAGGGTTTTAATCACCTATCAAAGAGTCCCCCAGATTGTTGGAGGTATTTTTAGGATTTACAGGTATTAGCACAAAAAAAAAAAAAAAAAAAAAAAGAAAGAAAAGAGCCACATTCATCGATTCATCATGATTTAACTACTGCACATCACCCCCTCCTCCTCCGCTGGCCCTGCAGCACCCATAGCCGGGTTAGCCGGGAGGGCTGTGCCTGTTGGCACCCCCCCTGCCCTGCATTTGGGGATGAATTTTGGGGTAGCCGGTCCCTGGGGCTGCTGCCTCGGTGCCTGCTCGCCGATGGAGTGAGCCAGAGCTCGTGGTGCAGCGTTGCCAGGCTCTGAGCAAGGTTTTTGACTCGTCGCCTGGATTTCGCAGCGCTCGGTGGGAAAGGCTCCAGCTTCCCCTTCACTCTGACCAATGCGTTCCCTCTGGGAAAGTTGTTTTCGTGCCCTTTGCCCCCCAGCCAGCTTTTATCCTCCTTCCTTTAGAGGTGAGGGATGAACTGAGCCGTGAGCTGAGCTGGAGGGAGCAGCCCAGCTCTGATGTTCAGGGTGAGCGGGAGGGAAATCCTCGGGCAGCCTCGGCGCGGAGCCAGGGGAAAGACCACAACCCACACCATCGAGATCCTCCGCTCTCCCCTTGAGCACAGGAACCCCAACCCCCTTCAAAAAAAGCTTCAAAAAAAGCTTCAAAAAAGCCCCTTTTGGGAGCAGGTGGCTGGAAAACACCTCACTGCTCATGGAAAGCAAGGTAGCAGCTGGGGAGCCAGGGACTCTGGAGAGGCAGCAACTAGAGCATGGGGTTTTACAAAGCACCCAGCAGCTCCCAGCATGGGGGGGGCCAGAGATGCCACCCCAGCCCCCAAATCCCCCTGTGCAAGAGAGCGGGGATGTTTCCCCTCACCGGGGTCTCCCCAGAACACACAGCCCAAGAGGCACAAAGCTGCTTCCCGGGGGTGCCCAGGAGGGCTCAGCACCGTGGGGCAACCACCACACCGGGCACAGCCCTTGTGGCACGAGGTTTTCCCATGGCCGGGTGACACCACGGCAGAAATGCCCCCAACGTCGCTCCACAGCCGGACCCCGACCCCAGCGGGAGGAAGGAGAGAGCTCCCGAGACCAGCAGAACAGAGGGCTCTGAAGCACTTCTAGATGTACGTATATATCATATATTTGTGTGTGTAACTATACATAGATAGCTGCATACTTACACACCCGCACAGGTAAATATTTATAGATACTGACCTCTTCAGATTAAAGTCCAAGGCACTTTTTACAGTGAACAGGTTAAAGCCATAGTTTAAAACATGCCTGTTTCTGGGTACAGCTCAGGTTTATGGCGATGCTGTGGGGACAGGCCAGTCCCCGCTCCCTTCCCCAGCCCCGAGACCCAGCCACCGTCGGCGGCGAGAGGGAGGGACGTAAACCTGGGGCCGCATCCTGACCACAGGGACATGCAAGCGGGTCCCACTGAGAGGTGTCAGAGCATCCGAGACCTCAGCGGGGGGAAGAACACTTTGGGCAGAAGAAGGAGCAGAACTGGGCGCGCATCTTGCAGTGCCCGGAGCACCAGAGCCCCAGCCGGGAGCACCCAGTGGGCAGGGGGTGCCGGAGCCCTACCCGGTGCCCCATGGGGCTCCCAGGTGGCTCATCCCACAGGGAAAGAACTCATCCCGCAGAGCAGCTTTTCCTCTCCCCTGCAAAAAACCCTCTCCACCACCTCTGCTGCCTTTGAGGGAACCAGGTGAGGAGCTGGGACCGGTGCAGAGCCTTGGAGCAGCATCTTCCCCTTCTTAAACTGCTGAGGAAACACCTTCCCCATCAGCAAACCTACCTGGTGGCCATCACACAGGGCTCCGATGCTGGGAGATACTGGGCCGGAGAAGCCCGAGGGAGAGTGATGCGGGGGGGGGCCAAGCACCCCAGAAATCCCCAGGCACCCCCAGACCCAGCTGGCAGTGGGGCGGGGGATCAGCCCTGCTCTCCCGGGGGGAACCAGCCCCTCTCCTCTAGCAGAGCTGGTGCCAGCCCTGTCCCCAACGAGGGGGAGCTGCTCCCAACAACTGCCTCACAAGTAGGGACAAATGTGTGGGGCAGGAGCAGCCCCAGC
The DNA here is from genome assembly GCA_003697955.1 of Calidris pygmaea. Taxonomy (NCBI): domain Eukaryota; kingdom Metazoa; phylum Chordata; class Aves; order Charadriiformes; family Scolopacidae; genus Calidris; species Calidris pygmaea. The sequence goes on along the minus strand of QJSC01007014.1, from coordinate 66,709 downwards.
CAGGCAATGCCAGGGGGCCACCACCTGCCAGCCGGGGTCTGCGGGGGGGTTTCAGGTCTGGGGGCCAGCAAGGGGCCACTGGAGCTCATTGCTGCTGGGACCTGACCCTACTGGGTTTAACTGGCCTGGGAGGGTCAGGCCAGCACAGCCGTGACACTAATAACAGTGATAACGATGCCAGCCTGGCAGTGACAGCCATTCTGGTGGGGAAGAGCTGGTGTGGGGGCTTTTAGGCTTCCTCTGGACAACAGCAGCAGGAATTGGTCCCGTAGGCGCTGCTCGTTCCTGGACGAGCGGGAAGATTGGCCGGGAAGAAGCATCAGGGCTGCAAAAGAACATTTTAAGACATTTGCCCAGAAATCTTGATCCAATGGGGATCAGGTCTAGCAGCTCAGGGACTGGAGGGAAGAGAGGAGGGCATCAGCTGGAATCAATTCAGGCTGAGAGGGAGAATCCCTTGCAACCTCATCGCATTTTTCACACTCAGGGCTGGGCTTCGTCCTCCCTCATGCCTGAGATTGAAGGGAGCAAAAGCTGCAGCTCCCCTGGGAACAGACCCGTTCCGGGGCTGCGTTCCCTCAGGACAGTTCCCCCGGGAGAGCGGGATTGCTCCCGGGAGCGCAGCCCTCGCCTGCATCAGCGCAGGTCACCCAGGCAGGGCTGCCCTTACCCCGTCCCAGAAATGAGGTGTTGACCTGAGAAGACAAAGCGAGCGCGCTCTTTCTGCCTCTGCCTCCTGAGCAAACCCCGCAAGGCTCCACGGCCGGGGACCCAAAGCAGGCAGGAGCCATCCTCCCTGCCTGCAGCCCCCCGGGCCAAACACAGAGCCCTGTGTTTGGGTGGCCAGCGCGGCACAGACCGGCTTTGCCGAGAAGGAGGATGTTTGCCCCTTCACGCTTTCCCAGGCACAAAGGATTCCCCAGCTCAAAGCCTGCCCGGATCCTGCCTGTGCTGAGCCCAAATGTGCCAAAAGCCCAGCTGGAGGAGGGAAGAGGTGAGCCCTGCACCATGAGAGCCTCCGTCCTGGGGGAAAAGGAGAATTTTGGTTCTTGCACAGCTTGTGCCAGGGGAGCAGAGTCCCTCCTTCAGCTGGAGGAGACGACCAGGGACCAGAGGGGGACAACAAATGGCTTTCCAGAAATGCTGAGATCCTGGGAGAAAAGCGGGGGCGGGGGGGGGGGGGCAGGCCTTTCCCTAGGGAGAAGCAGAGATGCGGTGCCACTGGGCTCTGCGGATCCAGAGCTGCTTCCAGGCAATGGGAATGGATAGCTGGGGCGGGGGGTAAAGGAGAAGGACAGCGGGAAGCCTCTCTGGCCACCCCCCTCTGCCGCCCCTGGCCTCCATCCTCACCAGGAGCAGCAGCTGTACTCAGAAACAGACATTTTTTTGGCAGCAGGCTGGCGCCGCTGCCTGCTGACAACCGGGTTGGGTACAAAACCATAATTGAAAGTTACAATAACCTTTATAATATAGCAATATATTTCATAGTTAAAATAAACTATTATGCTTTCCCCTATCGTTAAAAAAGAAGCGAGCAGTACAGAGGCAAGATGCAAACCCAGGTCGAAGCTCCTTAAGTCTGGACAGAAACGTCTGTGAGTTTGCAGAGAGGACGTGGTATTTTTCTGGCGTTTCTAGGACGTTTCCTCGCAGGCAGCGCAGGGAGGAGGTTTGTGGAGCGAAAAAAAAACCCATCGGCTGTGCCGAAAGTGAGACTGGCTGTGGCTGGGAGGGGTCCTGGGGGGGGCTTTGGGGTTCAGCCCCATTGGTGCGTCGGGTCGGATGCTTCCCAGCTGCGGGAGGTCAGCATCTCTTTGGGATTCTAACTCTGCGTCGCAGTTTTGTTCTTGTGCTTTTCCTCCACCTCGGTTGCTGGTCCCAGCTCTTCTCTCCAACTTGTTCCAATTCCCTTTGTGGCCGCAGGCTCCAGAATGATCTCCTCAGGTGTGCAGGACCATTTACCGGAGCTGTGTACCGGAGCCCTGCCAGCCACCGCCGGGAAGGGAAGCTCCAGGTTGGGCTCCCACATTCTCCTGGGCGTGAGCTGGGGGCTGCCCCTGCGCTGAGGCCACTCCACTGCTGGGGACTGGGAGCCACTCGCAGGGAGCAGCAGCTTCAGGGGGGGCACCCCTGGACCCAAAGGCCCCAACACCAGAGGACATTGCAGGCTGGACTGCGCTGGGGGATCCCCCCAGGCCTGCCCTCACCCTGGCCTCGGGGCAGCTTCTCGGTCCTGGCAGTGGGGCTGGGCTGGGGGTTAGTCCCAGTGCTGGCCTCTGCAGGGTCTGTGGGCCTGGTGCTGGGGGTGGAGGGTCCAGCGCTGGTGTTGAAGCACTAGCAGGGGTGTAAGGGCAATATGGGGGTGCACAGAGTGGGATGAGTGGGATGCAGGGTGCGTGGGATGCAGAGGTGCAGGGGATGCAGGGTGTGGGACGAAGGGTGCAAGGTGCAGGGTGTGGGATGCAGGGGTGCGCAGGATTCCGGGTGTGGGATGGGGATGCAGAGGATGCATGTGCCCAGGATGCAGGTACCTGAGATGCACGGGGTGGGATGAGGGATGCAGGGGGTGGGATGGGGGTGCAGGATGCCTGGGATGCAGGGTGTAAGGCGCAGAGCACAGGGTGCAGACCCAGGGCCACAAGGTCTCATGCTGGGGGGGGGGGGGTTGGGGTGCAGGTTGTTCAAGGGGGTCTAGGATGTGAGGTGCAGAGATGACACTGCCCCAGCCCAGCTCCTGTCGGCCCTGGTGAAATCCCACTGGAGCAGCGGCTCTGCCCCAAGACAAGGGTCTCTCACACCAGTTTCAGTCCTGAAGCTCTCGCCGCTTCGCCCCCCTTCAGTGCCCTGGGTCCCAGCGAGCCGACAGCGCCTGCTCTCCTCTTACTCCATTTGATTTCCCAGACTTGATCGTTAGCCCGTAAGGAGGTTCCCGCTGGCAATATCGATTCTCGAGCATCAATACTTCCTCTGGCTCTCTGACACCCCAGGAATCATCTCTGCACCGAACCCTGCTCTTGCCCAACCCCCGGGAGAGGTGCGGAAGCGTTTTTCTCTGCTGGCTGCCTGCAGGCCAGTGGAGAAGCTGCATTTCAGGCTCATTCTCAGCATTTGCAACGTTTTCTCCATCGCCACACTGGAAACCTTCTTACAGAGCTGGGCAGAAGCTTCTGCCGGGGAGGTAGGGCTGAGGGTCACCTGTAGGCACACGGGGAGCAGCAGCAGGGCTAAGAATAGACCTTGGGGGGCTGCCAAGGCAGCGAGGTTCTCCCAGCCATCCTGCCCACCCTGCAATTACACTAATGACAAGAGCTTGGAAGAGGCGGGAGGGAGAGCGGCTCGTTCCCAGAAGGACCAGAAAAGGCTGGCAGCGATGGCCCTGTGCCTCCTCCCCAAACGCCACGGGAACGACCATGGCTGGGCCACAACGGGCTCAGCACAACCCCCTCTGCAGCACCGGGAGCTTGTTCTGCTGCTCCCCCGCTGTCGCCTCGCAGCCTTCCTCCTCCTCCTCCTCCTCCTCCTGCCACTGGCTGAGCCGGGGGGGAGCGCTCCTCGCTAACTACTGCTTGTTTTCTCTGTAACTTTAATTGCAGGGCATGAGGAGTAAACCACCTACCACCAGCAGCAAGTGGAGTTTTGCACACAAATTCCTCAGCATCGGGCTGGTGCGTCCCTGCCTACATGCGCACGAAATCCAGCGTTATTTATGGAAGGGAAAGAGTTACAAAGGAGAAGATTACAGGCTGAGTATACCTGGAGTAACACAGTGACTTTGATTACAATTACTGACACTGCTGGGTGAGGTGTAATTAATATCGCGGAGTAATTACATGGTTACTTCATCTGTTTAAAAATATATAAATAGCCTCTGCTGAGTTTTCATTGAAAGCAGCAAACACCAGCCCCAAAGCCGGAGCCCGGCAGCAGCAGGCAGAGCCCGAACACGACCCTGGGGCCGAACTGGGGAGGAAAAAGGAGAAAATGGTGAAAGCAGAACAGAAAATGGCTGGTTCCAGAAGTAGCCAGGTGATGCCGAGGGTACCTCAGGAAGCTGAATGCCAGAAACAAAACCCAAAAAAACCAAACCATGAGGGGCTGCACTTCGGCAGGCACTGCCGAGCACCGCACCGGTGCCAGATGGTGCTGCTGCTCCCCACCGAACCCAGCAGAGGCAGCATGAAGGCCATGGGGCTTGGTTTTAAACAGATGAAGTGCCTGCCCCCGCTACTACATCACTTGCCAGCGAGCCCCTGCTCGGCCACGGTGGATTCGGCGCTGCCAGCTGGGCTCCGGCGTGGCCGGTCCCGGCGCGAGCAGAGGTGGTCATCGCTGATGGGGTTTCTCATCCAGCAGTTCTGAGGCTGCCGCAAAGAGCCCCGTTGGCTTCCCAAAATGCTTGTGGGGAAGGGGGAGCTCCTGGGCGGGCGGCGATGTGAGCACCTGGAGACCCCCCCCCCCGGTGCCCGGGCTGGCCTGCCAGCCCCGTCATCGGCCATCACCGCATCGGCCGGGGGCTGCCCAGCCCCGCATCCCCACATGCTTTAGGCACTGCTTTCCTGGCTCCGGCACGTGTCTCCAGGCAGAATGTGACACCGAGGACCAGAAAGAAGAAGCGTCCCTTGTTCTGCCCGGGCAGAAAATACTCACAGCTCCAGAGAACCACCCCCCAGGCAGGTTACAGCCAGACACTGTCACCCGCCCGGCAATGCACGGGGGGGTTCACGTGGGTCCTGGTAAGGAGATGGGATGGAGCGTGGGCAGCGTAGGTCAGAGCCTGTGCAAGAAACCACCACATTGGCATCTGCCCGGCGGTGCTTTGCGATGGTGGGAGGGGGTGGGGGGGGCGAGGGGAGCGCCCCGGCCCCCGGCGGGGTCCACGCAGGGGAGGAGAACTTCTCCCTCTGGTGTCTCCGTTGCTTCAGTGCTTCTGACTTGTTGTTTTGTTTTGTTTTGTTTTCAAATGTGAAGACCTGAGATTGAGCGTGGGTTTCTCCGTCCGCCACCGGACGCCGCGGCGCGGGCTCGCCCGAGGCGTCACCTCCCGTCCCCTTCCTTCACCACGTGTAGAGGCACCTGAACGGGGATGCGATTCCCGAGACCAAGGCGTTGGCAAAGCTCCGAGCGTCGCTCGGTATGGTTGGTCCCACCGGCTTTGGCCGAAGGGTCCTGTGGCGGTTCGAGGACCAGAAGAAAGTCCATGGAGACCTCGGGACCTGCGCGGAAACGCTTCCCCTGTCCGTGGAGGATGCGGGGGGGGGGAACTGCGTTTTAGCAGCTGCTTGAGCTCGTGTAAGGGGTGGGGAAGGAGGTGGAGCTGACCCCGATGGGGCTCTCGGAGAGGGGCGTTTGGGGGGTGCCCACAGGCACGCCGACCCCCCGCGCCTCCAGGACGGCGGCGAGCAGGCGCTGCTGCTGCTGGCGCAGCATGTCGGCCATCAGCAGGGGCAGGGAGTTGAAGCTGGCGCTGAGCTGCTCCAGCTTGGACTCCAGGCTGCCAATCTGCTTCTCCAGGTCCTCGCTGCGGTCGTTGAGCTCGGTGATGAGGTCATACATCACGTTCTGCATCTATGGAGAGGGACAGAGGGGACAGCAGAGGGGTATCACGGTAACGACCTAATCACGGTGGTGGTCGTGGCTCGGGAGATTGGGGAAGGACGTTCGTTTCGGGTCTCTCGGCGGGTTTAGTGTCTTAGTACCTTGCCAAACCCAACCTTCCCTGGAATTTCTGGTGGGTCAGGGGGGGACGGGACCCGTCCCGGTGGAGGGTGGTCGGGTCCAACGAGGTTCGGGGGAGGTTGTTGACCTTGAACCCCTCCAGGGATGGGGCAGCCACAGCTTCTCGGGGCAACCTGGCCCAGGCTCTCACCACCCTCACACCAAAGAACTTCTGCCCCACATCTCAGCTCCATCTCCCCTCTTTCAGCTTAAAACCCTCATCCCATCGTTCCCCTCCTTGATCCAGAGTCCCCCCGCAGCTTTCCTGGAGCCCCTTGAGGGACTGGAAGGGGCTCCAAGGTCTCCCCAGAGCCTTCTCTTCTCCAGGCTGAACCCCCCCAACTCTCTCAGCCCCCCCTCCCAGCAGAGGGGCTCCAGCCCGGGGCCTCCTCTGGCCCTGCTCCAACAGCTCCATGTCCTTCTGATGTTGGTGGCCCCAGAGCTGGAGGCAGCACTGGGTGGGTGGGGGTCTCCCCAGAGTGGAGCAAAGGGGCAGAATCCACCCCCAGCCCTGCTGGCCACACTGCTGGGGATGCAGCCCAGGGGGCTTGTTGGGCTATCAGCCCACAGTGCTGGGGTGTGTTGAGCTTCTTCCCCCCCACACACTCCCAAGTCCTTCTCCTCAGGGCTGCTCTCTAACCATTCTCTGCCCAGGGTCAGCCCGTTCCAGGCGCTCACAGGGCACCGTGACCCAGCTTGGCTCACCCCGGGGACATTAAAGTGAGGAAACGCTGTCTCTGTGCAGGCAGAGGGGCAAGGGGCGTCCAGCCCTGTGCTGCCAAGCAATGGTACCCCCGGCTGGGGCTGCGTAAGGGGGTGTGGGGAGCAAAGACCTTTCCAGGAATAGGGATGCAGCCCCACCAGCCCCAGGTGTGTGTCTGTGTTTCTCCTCCTGCCTCGCAAGGGCAGCCATCCCACGGCAGCTATTCCCCGCTGACATCCGCCGCGTGGAGCACATCGTGGTCAGCCAGGGCCGCTTCAGTTTTCCCAGTTGAAGAGAAACACTTGGGCAGCCCGGCCGAGCCGTGAGGGCGCAGCGGGGACTTGCCTTCGAGAGGTCAACCAGGGTGTTGGCTTGGTCGCTCAGCTTCCTCTGCTCCATCTTCACACTCCGCAACCTGGGGAGAAGGAAAGAGCAAGGCAGCTGCATCCCCTCCCCAGGTGCAGACCTGCTTGCACCCTGGGCATTGGGAAATTGTCCCCATGCCCCGGCCAGGGACTGGACCACGATTCCCCTGATGCTGGGGCTCAGCATCATAGAATAGAATCATAGAACCACAGAATGGTTTGGGTGGGAAGGGACCTTAAAGACCACCCCATCCCACACCCTGCCCTGGGCAGGGCCACCTCCCACCAGCCCAGCTTGCTCCAAGCCCCCTCCAACCTGCCCTTGAACCCCTCCAGGGATGGGGCAGCCACAGCTTCTCGGGGCAACTTGGGCCAGCTCTCACCACCCTCACACCAAAGAACTTCTGCCCCACATCTCAGCTCCATCTCCCCTCTTTCAGCTTCAAACCCTTCCCCCTCATCCTATCCTCCACCCGCCCCCATCTCCCTGCCCAGCCCCTTACTGGTGAATGGCTTGGAGGAACTTCCTCTGATGCTTCCTGACTTTGGCATGGTCAATCTTCTTCAGCAGCTTGGTGTGCTTATAGATGAGCCACGTTTCCCGCAGGACATTGGCCGCAGCGTTCTTGATCTACAAGAGGAGAGTCGGCCGCGGGTCACTGGCCCCGCAACGTGGGATTTCATGGAGATGCCGGGCTGGATCTGCTGGGAGCCACCAGTTTGGGAGCTGGTGCTGCAAGAGCCCTTCACTCCCCCGAGCCGGAGCGAGGTGCTCCGTTCCGCTCCCACATGCTCTCCTGCCTCTTTGCAAGGGATCGAGGGCGGCTCAACAGGAGCAAGAGCTGCCCACACCGAGCAGCAGGTCCCAGCCCCTGGTGCTCCCCATCCCACCCTGCACCGATGCTCTGCCACCGGGCTCCTCGCCCCCACCCCCGAAGCTGAACCCTAAGCCTTGAGAAAAAGGAAAAAAAAGCCCCAAAGTTTTTCTCGATTCCTGCATCCATCTGGCACTCTTGGCAGGTCCCGGCTGGGCTGCCGGCACGAGGACACGGCTTCCGCAGGCTCCCCGGCTCTGCTGCTCACTCCAAGATGAATTGGCCGCCGTCTGCCTGGCACGGGGCCCGCGGATCCATATCCACGGCTGGGGGAGCGGGGCCAAACGGCTGTTTGCTTTCCCAGCCTGGCCACACCGAAGCCCCCGACTATGCCGGGGGCATCAGGGCTCAGGCCGGCACATGGCCCTGCTCTACAGAGTGACACAGGGTGCCCCGGCCACATCCCAGCACTGTCCCAAGCCCTTCCAAAGGCTGCACCGACACTCACTTTGCCACCATCCCCTATAGAAAATATCACTCCTGCCACCAGTGTGCAGAGCCCATCCCACCACACGGCGCTGTTGGGTCACCGATGCTTTGCCATGACGAGGCTGCTGAGACCAGAGACCTCCCATGAGCTACCAGGGAGGTAACACCAGACCCCGGCACAATCCCTCCACCCCATAGACCCCCCCACCGCAGCCTCTGGGTCCCTCCTCGGGATGGAAACCGCAGGAGCCTCACGGCACGGCTCTCATCTGGTTGTCTTCCCGACATGGAGCTAAGTGAGATCATTCTCTGCAAGAGAAGGGAGCCCGTATCCTCCCAGGGGGGAATAAAAATGGGCTTTTTTCTCTCGTTGGTGCGGCCGAGCATCCTGCATCACCCAAAGTACAGAGCTGGAGCTGTTTGCCTTCACCATAAAGCTGGCGCCTCCGCTGCATCCAAGGCACACCTTCCCACCATGGGACCCGCACCCAGGGGTGCCAACACCTTCTTTCCCTCATGGGACCTGCAGGACCCACACCCAGGGGTGCCAACACCTTCCTCCCACCACGGTTCCTGGCATCCCCATCATGGGGCACAGCCCCCCACCCCCGCAGGGCCTTACCCGCTTCGTTAGCTGCGTGTCCATCATGAAGTTGTGGACGTGCTTCTCGGCTTTGGTGAGCTCCAGCTTCCTGGCCACCACGGCCACCACCAGTGCTGTGCAGCCAGCGCCCTGCGCGGGGACATCGCGTGGTTTGTCACCCTCCAGCAACCTCATGCGACAGCAGCGCTCCCGCTCTCCCCATCACAACCCCCTAATTAACTGAAGCTCCATGGGCACCACACCCACATCATGCTAATGAGGAGATATTGCAGGGCCTGGGTGTCCTTGAGCAGATGACGATGTGCTGGGTAATTAACAGGAGAAGCCGGGGCTGATTTACGAGGTCAAGGATGATCAGCCCTCACATCCCTGGCGCCGGTTAGACATGGCCAGGCTAAGCCTCGCTTACCGGTGCCACCACCGAGCAGGGACCTGCCCCACGCCGGTGCCCCGTGGGACGGTGAGAAGGGACCGGGGAGGAGAGCAGTGGGGAAGCACCGGGCGCCCTGGGGGAGCGCGGGGAAGGGGAGGCCCAACTCGAGAGCCCCCGAATCGCCACGTCTCCCAGCAGCAACAGCTGGGAGCTCGCTTATCCCGGCGATTAGGGCCAGATCTGCCGGTAGCCGTCATCTCCGGCATGTATTTGCCTTTGGAAAGCAAAGGTGCCAAGCCCCGGCTCCCCATGGAGCTCCTGCACTCTGCCTGCTGCTGCCCGCACCAGATGAGCCGCTCCCCCCTCCTGGCACTCTGGCAGAGGCCCACGATCCTGGCAAACGCTCCTTAATTTATTAAAGAGTCATTAATTAACATCATGCTCTGAGCTGAATCCTTTAGCATCCCCGAAGGTCCCTGCTGTGTGCTCTCTCTCTGCTCCCACCACTTCCCTCTTCCTGGGGGGGGTGGCCGCCCCCGGTGCCGCTGTTTGGAGACCCCAGGGGTTCCCCCGGCCCTGGCAGTTGCAGGGGGGTCCCCATCCCTGTGCTGGATGGACACTGAGAAGGGGGGACACTTTGCCACATGGTGCCTTGGTTCCCTGGGGGGGACCTCCAGGAGCCCCCGGCACCAGGACCCCCTCGGCTGAGCCGGCGGCTGCTCCCCCGCGCTGGGAAACGCTGTGTCTCCCCTCCCAGGAGCGATTTTCTCCCTCACTTGGCTCCTGTCACCAGCATCAGCCTCGCTGGTCTCCAGACTTCATGCGGGGCAGATCAAAGACATGAAGATAATATAAAATTAATACCCACCGGCGGAGCTGCCTCAGCCGAGAGCTCTCGAGGGGCACAGAGCTGAGCCCGGCTGGTGCCGGGTGCCAGTTCGGGCTGTCCTGGCTGGGAAGGGGGGGATGGGGACAGCTCTGTCCCCAGGGCCTGGCAGCTAAGGGGGGCAGAGCCAAGGGGCTGGGGCTCGGCTGTGACCACACAGACCCTGGCCGCCCCTTTGGTGAAAGCCCCACAAGCCAGGACATCTCACAGGCAGCTGGGAAAAGGTATGCTGGAGGCCCCGGAGGACGGTGACCTTCTGTCCGTGAGGAAACAAAGCCACGGCAAAGCAGTGACACCAGGAGAGCGTGGCGGGGGTGGAGGGCTCCCAGCTGGTCCCAGCTCTCGGCAGGAGCCGGCAGCATTTGGGATCGCTCCTGGCGATGGAAGCCAGGTGGTGTGAGCAGGGATGGCCAAAGGATGCTCGGGGGCCCCTCTGCTCCCTGGGGACATCCCTGACCCTGCCGCGGTCCAGCATCCCCCCACTCTCACTGAAATCCACCCCAAATTCAGCAGCAGGGACCACAGGGCAGTGGACCAGCGGGTGTCCCATGCTGCGCCCTGTGGGACTGCACCATCCAGCCCGCACCATCACCTCCTTCACCAAACCGCCACGTCCTGCTAATTACTGCGCTTACAGTAAAGGCAATTACAGCCCTATCAGCTTCCAGGCTGAGACACTCCAGAGCCGAAGCCGTTACGCCTCGTGGATGGACCAGCCAGATGGGTCCCCGTAAAACCCGGTGGCCACGGTGGGGACGGGCAGAGCCCGTGGGACAGGCAACTGGCTCAGCAGGGCCCTTACCATGATGCCAGTGAGCAGGCAGACGCCCTTCCCGCAGTAGGTGTGCGGCACCATGTCGCCGTAGCCAATGGAGAGGAAGGTGATGGAGATGAGCCACATGGCCCCCAGGAAGTTGCTGGTTACGTCCTGCTGATCGTGGTACCTGCCAAGGAGACACGGGCATCAGTGTCACCGCAGGGGGATGGGGACGGCTGCGGGGAGCAACAGGGGCACCTGGGCACGGCGGCTTCTCTGGCATGAGGCTGTGCTGTGTCCCAGGGAACAGGGATTAATAACACAGCAGGATGTCCCGTAGTGACAGCGGTTACACAACTCCTGGTGCAGGAAAACCCACATCGACAAAATCAGAGCGAAAACTCAACAGAAAGTGCTTCTGCTTTCGGTCAGACCTGTCACCACATCCCAATCCCGCCGCCTGCGTCCCCGGTGCCACGTGGCGTGGCGGCGAGAGCCGGCTGATGGGAGAAACAGCTGCAGCTTCGCAGAGCCCCTCGACCGCGCCAGCTCGCCCCCGGCATCATCCTCCCCGTCCCCCCCAGCTCGGGCTGAGCCCGCTCCCCCTGCGCCCCCCCGGGGGACGGTGCCGTCAGCAGCCCCGGCAGAACCGCCGGCGACGGATCCAGCCCAGCCTCCGGCACGCACTTGGCTCTCGGACAGCGCGGGGGAACGGCTCACACGCTCGAGATGAAGCACACGTGGAGCAGCCGCCGCTTCGGGGTTGCTGCAATCTTTCCACGGCCGTGTCCCTGCCGAGCTGCGAGGTCAGCGACCGGCCTGGCCAGCCCGGCATCCGGCCGCGGCTCTTCCGGCAAACACGCAACTGGGTCCCCGGGGCCAGTGCGAGCCCTGACAAGCCCCGTGGGGATATTGCCTGGGGATGCAGCGCTGGCCACCAGCGGCAGAGCAGGGGCTGTCCCAGCCCACAGCGGGACGCAGCCCCGAGCCCCAGGGTGCGCAGGGACAGGCAGCACCTTTGCCCTGCCATGGCAGGACAGTCACCCTCCTGCCTGCACGCATCCCGCTCCCCAGCAGCCTTCCCCCAGCCTCCTCACGGAATCGTTAGAGGGAAACCAGATGGAGCTTTTGGCAATCCCCCCCGGTTCATCCCAGCTCCTGGAGCAGTTGGGTTTTCTCCTCTTCCGAAATGTTTTTCCCCCCAAGCAACCGGAGACTTAAACGAGACCCCGGTGCATGAGAAAGTGCCCTCAGCAATGGCGAGAGCCGCTGCCGCGCTCCGGGCAGGGCTGGCTCCCCAAAATCTCAGTGCCAGCACTGGCACGCACCCCCCATCCCAGCCAGCATGTTCCCCTGGGAAAGGCTGAGCCCGTCCCGCAGGATGTGAGCTCTCGAGCCGCGGGGACGACCCCGGGAGCATCATGCTGGTGAAGGGGGTTACGGCGCAGCCGGACAGACGGACGCTTTCTCTTCCGAGAAGCACTTTGAGCAGAAGGAGCTGATAAACAGAGCGGGGGCGGCACGTGCCGTGGCTGGTGGAGGCAGGAAGAGGGGCTGCCGTGATCGGTCAGACCCCAGGTTGCTTTCCATTGTCCCCTTGTCTGCTTGTCCCCACCAAGGGCACAGCCGATGCCCCAAGCATCGCCCCGGTCCCGTGCCACACCACCGCCAAGCCGAGCATCACCAGGCCGGGATGCTGCGGCAGCAGCGGCTCGGCCAGACCGAGCCCGTCGGTTTGGGCAGCCCCGCTGGGGGAGCCGGGGCCGGCTGCACGTGCAGGCACACGTGCGTGCCGTCGGCGGGCAGCCCCGGCAGCACCGCCGGCACCGGCACCGCAGGCAGCTCTGCGTGGCGGCCGGGCGAGCGGGCGAGGTTGCTAAGCGACTCGCTGCCTTGCCGAGAGCTGCGGCCCCCTGGCACGCACGGGAGGATGCCCGGCAGCCATGCTGCGCCTGCGGGCATTGGAGCAGCCCACAGTGCTGAGGGGACGTGCTACAGCCTCGGGAACCATTTCTCGGAGCAGCATGGCCATCTCCGAACCTCCCAGCCCAAGTGGATGCTGGTTGGGGATGGCCCCACAAGCCACAGCAGACTGGTTTGCAGCACCAGTGCAGCAACCCGCCATCGGTGGGGACATGGGGACATGTCCAGGGTGGCCCTTGAGGGAGCTGTGTGGCACCTAGGGCCAGTGCCTGGCCCAGGGACGGTGCATCCCTCAGGCATGAAGCGTGTCCCAGAGGTCTTGCATCTCCCCAGGTCAGAACATCCCCAGCCCGCCCGGGTTCACATCTGCCGCTCTGTAGACAGAGGGAGGTGGTGGCAGCTGCGGTGCCAGTGATCTGCAGTGCCTCGCCTGCGTCATTTCTATTTTTTTTTTGTCCCTAATGGTTCTTTATTTACATTGTTTTTTCCAGCCTAAGCCCCCCAGGTACAGAATCAAACCCCTGCACGTCCACCGGGAGCTTGTCTGCCCGCTCCCCACTTAGGAGGCACAAATAAAAATCTCCCAAACACAATTAAGCAACGCAAAACCATCCAGCACATCCTGAGAGCGTCATTAAGGCAGACAGGAAGGCAAACACAGCCTGTAAAAGCTTGTAAAATCTCAGCATGCCACTCTGCTCTGCTGCCACAGAACTTAAAGCTGCCCGAATGCCCCTCACGGGGTGACCAGCACGAGGAGTCCCACCCTGCGGAAGAGGAGGGGTGGCCTTCCTCTCTCCTTGCAAGGGCCCAGAAGCAAGCTGGGTGGCCCAGGGGACCCTGGGGTGCGATCCCTCACACCTCGGTTCCGAGGATGGCTTGAAGCTGCTGCAACCACTTCAGGGGATTTCATACGATTCAACTGATCCACGGCCACCAAATCACAACATGCGCATTGTCTCCGGCACTTTCCTGCAGCCCCGGCTGCTTCGATGGCAGCATGGCATCAGTCTCAGCCTCCTGGGGACAGGGATGGCCCCATGGGGGGACAGGACAGAGGACACCCTGCAGGGGACCTGCCCTCCCCACCCCGGGACAGACGGGTGCCACCAGCACCTCACACCCCAGCCAGGAGAACCCCCCCCAGCGCTGGGGCAGGCTGGGGGTGGCCACCGCCCCCCGGTTCCCCGCGGGGGACAAAGGGGTGCCAGCGTGTCCCCGGGAGACAAAGGCTCAGTGGTCCCCACCGGAGCTGGTCGCCACAGCAACCCCCGCGCCAAGCACAACGATGCCGGCGTGATGCCATCCGGCAGTGGGTTTGTCACCGCGGTGTTGTCATGGCAGTCGCTCGCAGCGGTGCCAGAGCCCGAGTCATGAGCTGCTGCTCACCAGCCTCGTGGCACCATGGCCTCTCCCCAGCTCCTGCTGCTCCCCACATCCCCCACCCGCCCTCCCGGGGCTCCCGCACTGTCCCCGCGCAGGGGCACCCTGCCCCAGGCACTGCGCTGCGAGGACAGGGCTGTCCCTGTCTCTGCCTCCTGCAGGGACAGGGGCTCGGGGGTGGGAACCCGCAGCTGCTGAGCCCCCAGATCCCTCTCATCTGCCGAGCATCCCAAACGGCTGAGCATCCCAAACCACTGCACATCCCGAACCACTGAGCATCTCAAACCGCCACACATCCCAGAGCGGCCAGGGCTGGAAGGGGCCTCTGGAGATCACCTTATCCCACCCCCTGCCCAGGCAGGGTCATCCAGAGCAGGTGGGACAGGACTCGCATCCAGGCAGGCTTGGAATTTCTCCGGACAAGGAGACTCCACACCCTCTCTGGGCAGCCTCTTCCAGGGCTCTGCCACCCTCAGAATAAAGAAATCTGTTGTCGTTTTCAGATGAAACATTCCAGTTTGAGCCCGTTGTCCTTTCTCCTGTCCCTGGGCACCACTGGGAAGAGCCTGGCCCCATCCTCTTGCCCCCCTGCCCTTTACCTATTGCTCAGCATCGATGGGATCCCCTCTCAGTCTGCTCTGCTCCAACCGAACAGCCCCAGGTCCCTCAGTCTTTCCTCAGCTCCAGCCCCTCATCATCCTCGCAGCCTCCACTGGACTCTCTCCAGTAGTTCCTAGTCTTTTTTTACACTGGGGAGCCCCGAACTGGACCCAGTGCTCCAGATTTGGCCTCACCAGGGCAGAGCAGACATCCTGAACCACTGCGCATCCCGAAATGATCAGCATCCCAAACACACACGCACACACCCTCCACTGCAGCCCCTCTCACCTCTCGCACACCCGCACCGTCCAGGCAGCGATGATCCATAGGGAAATGCTGAAGACCAAAAGCACCGTCCCGGGGCAGATGGTCATGAGAGTCTTCATGACGAAGCGGGTGTTGAAGTTGATCTTGTTGAGCGCTCCGATGCTGCGCGAGGAGGCGTCGGTGAAGAGCTTGCTGTGCAGCAGCATCACCCGAGCAATCAGGTAGAGGCGCAGGAACATGGGGATGGACAGGATGATGTCCACGTCCGCCTCTGCCCGAGAAGGCGTGTAGGAGAAAGCCAGGCGGGCTGTCCAGAAAAATTTGTACTCCCCAGGAATGGGGTGTATGGCACAAACCAGCATCTCCAGGCCAATGTAGAGGATGCGCTCGTAGGTCATCGCTATCCGCCAGTCGTCAGCTCCATTGTCGATCACAAAGAGCTACCGGGATGCAAAACCACACAGTTACTGGTCGCCCTGGCCAACCCTGCCCCACCAGCATCCCACCATGGGCAGCGGGGGGGCACCAGCACCACAGCCCTGCGGAGCTGGGGACGGCTTTGGCCAGGAGGGCTGGGGATGGATGGGGAAGGAAAAGGTGGGGACGAGCCTTCGCCATCCCCTCCACGGCCCTGTGGACGGTTACAGCACTAGGGACACCCCAGAAAGCTTTAGGGTGCCAAGCCTTGAGCACGTACCCAGGCACAGCGTAGGGACAGCTCGGTGTGACCTGCACACGGGCTGGCAGGAGCCACCCTCCCAGCACAGCCTCCTCGCCACGGGCACAGCCAGGCAAGCTGTGGTGCCGCAGAGCACGGGCACCGGCCACCCCAGCCCCTTGGCTCCCGCCAGCGCTGTGCCGGTGTCACCGACAGCCACCAAGCCCCGAGTGCCAGGGCAACTTTTGGAGAGGGAACACCACTGGCGGAGCACCCGGCCGCTGGCGGCGATGGGATCCGGTTGTCATAGCAACCGACGGTTCATCCTGGGTACCAGCTCCTCTCCCGCTGCCGGCGACACAGTCGGGGTCTGTGTGGAAGCTGGGGGGGTGGCAGCTCAGGCTGGCCCCTCTGGGACGCAGCCAGACCCCTGGGGGTCACCAGCCCTGGCAAGACAACAGCTTGTCCCTGGTGTAACGGGGACTGGTGTCACCTACAGCAGGGACACACTCAGGGCCTCTCCGCAAACAGCGCTTGGCAAAGACGCCGCTGGGAGGGCTCCAAGGGGGACGTGGCAGCCGTCACCGGCGTGTCCTCGACCCTGCAAAGTGCAGAGCGACCCCGGCTCAGTCAGGGGTCCGGGAGCTCCTGCAGCCGTTCCCGCCCGGGCGGTGGGTGGGAGCGCGGCCCCGGCTGGCACCAAGCCCGGGAACAACCCTCCCGCCGCGCTGGAGCCCCCGGTGCACCTGCGCCCGCCGCCTCGCCAGCGCGGCACGGCACACAGGGCTCTCCCCGGGGACGGCGAGAGCCGCCAGGACTGACTCACGGAGCGGCCGTCCCCGGCCACCTCCCTTTCTGTTTGGAAAGCTCCGCTCCTTTTAGCTGCTTTGTTTGAAAAATTGTTTATAAAAATGCTCCAAGCTGTCAAGGGAGATCCTCAGGCATTTAACAAGCTGACAGCCCATTCCTTCCTGGAAAAGGGTGTTAAAAATAAACAAATTAGCAAGAGGAAAGAGGCAGGGAGCCTTTTGACTGCGTGTGGGGGGGTTTGCAACAGGCCAGGTCGGGAAGGGAAGGAGCAAAGGGGGGATTCGGGCAGGTTCCCCCTGCGCCAGCCCCTCTCAGCCCTGCACCTGCGGCGCATTGCTGCGGGTTTCCATGGAAACCCCGGCACAGTCCAGCGGTACCCATCGGGGCATCCCCAGCATCCCCAGCACCAGCTCCGGCTGGGGAAGGAGCACGTGCCTCGGCCACCGCGGCTCCGGACAAGCAAAGCACAAGGGAAGCCACCAAGAAGCCACGCAGGGGAAGGACTTTCCCAAAACCAAGCGCACAAAAAGCCCTGGGCACCCAAGGGCAGGGCTGAGGGGGAGCTGTGTCCCCTCCAAAACCTCCCCAGCTGGAGCCGGCAGCCTCACTGGCACCGTGCTCCATCACGCACCGCAGCGATAAACGTGGCAATGGCTGTGGACACCACGCTCTGCACCACCCCGGGGCACCGCGGCGGTGACAGACCCTGCCCCAGGGTGCAGCCCGGAGCCATCCCCAGGGACCGAGCCCCCGCTGCCACCGGGAGCGGGTCAGGCTCTGCCTCGGGCACAGGGAGGGTGAGGGCCGGTGGCGTTGCCGGCAGCTCCCTGCACACGCTCAGCCTAACGAAGAGCGAGTGACACACGCAATTAGCAGCAGCTCGTGGCCCGGCAGCACCAGGCAGAGCTGGGAGGCAGCAGGGGTAGGAGGATCTTGCTCGCCTGCAGCCCTGGCTGGTGGGTGATGGGCTCGGGGACACCCCAGGGACCTGTCACCACCCCATCCCATCAGTGACAGCACGGGCAGGGGACAGGCACGACCCCAGGATCTGGACCCAGGACCCTCGGCACAGCAATACCCCAGTCCTGGAGAAACTGAGGCACAGGGAGAGCTGCAAATGTCCTGAAAGACTCGGCAATTAACACAATTAATACTGAGGGAAGAAGCTGAAGCTGATGTTGAGCCCTTCCCAGAGTCTGGGGAGGTCTGGCAATGCCACCCAGGGCGAATGCAGCCCCTCCTTGGGCAGGAGGGATGAGAAGCTGAGGATTTACAGCTCTGCCAGCCCCGCTTCCATCCCCGGCCGGATTATCAGCAATCCCTTTATAAGCACCTAAGAGATAATAGGGCGATCAGCAGCCAGCACGGCTTTGGCCAGAGGAAATCAAGTCAAACCGATCTCATTCCCTTCACCGCCAGCGTAACCAGCCCAGCGGTCAAACCGGGGCCACACGGCGGGACCGTGGCGAGGTTCGGCACCGGGATCCTGCGCTTGCTCGGGGACCGGGACCCCACGGAGGGACGGCAGGGGGGATTTTGAGGGAGCGGGGAGAGGCGCAGAGCCCCGCACGCCGCTGGGGTGGACGCTGGGTTTGCCCAACCCGCTCCCAAGAACAACAAGGGGAGGAAGCCGGCGAGCGCCGGGGCACGGCCCTCCCGCCTGACCCCAGCTGCCGCCACCCCGGGGTAAATATTATTCTAGCAAAAAAACAGAACGCTCAAATATTTGTTTTGAACAAGCCACCACCGGGGCCGGACCCCGAGCCGGAGGGGTGGCTCCCGGGAAGGTCCCTTGCGGGCAGGGTCAGGCAGGGGGCTGCCCCGGCCCCCCCAGCCTGGAGCAGGATGAGGTGGAATCTTTGGTCCACCAAAACACCAGGCACTCGGGGCCAGGGGCTTCGGCGTCCCTTCCCGGGATGCTCCTTCTCCTGCCTGGTGGTTCCTGCCGCCCCCAAAACTCACCAGCATCGAGCCGATGCCGGATCCTGCGGGGAAGCCAGCCTTCCTGGAGCAAACTGGGAGCCCTTTAATTTCCCAGCAAAGCCAAGGGCGGGCAGGGAGGAAGAGAGTGGGCAGCCCTGATTAGGAAAGGATTTCACAGCTTTCCTTGGCACCTCGGCCAGTCCGAGCCCTTCCTGGCCGCAGCCTCCCCCAGCCACCACCAGCAAACCCCTCGCTGCCCGGCCTCACCACCCCCCTCGCTGCCCCCCGAGACCCCAGCGAGGAGGGCGGAGGCTCCACGCAGGCTGGGAGCTTGGGCATCGCATCCCACCAGAGCGGTCAGCAAACCCCACAGCCCCCCGGGCCACCTGCCCCGGCAGCCCCTCACCCGGCACCGGTGACGCCGGGACCTACCTGCACCTCCCGCGTGTGGTAGGCGATGATGAGGCCCAGGAGGATGACGGTGGAGAGGCTGATAAGGCATTTCAGGGCCAGGGAGAACATGGAGTCCTGCAGGGCGAGAGCAGGGCGAGCGTTAGGGGGGATGTGGCCACGGGACCCTGTCGGTGCCTGTCACCCCCAGGGAGATGCTGCAACACCTGCCCCCCCCCTTCCCTGGCACTTCGGCCACCCCAGCTGCCTCCCGAGTGGGCAGGGGCCGCTGGCACCGCCGGCACCGTGGGCAAGAGCCACCTTTTCTCCAAAACGTTTCCTTAATCCAGTTCCACCAAGTGTGTAATTACCGGCCTCCCCTCGCTGGGACGCACATCACCAGCGCCCCGACCGCATCCAGCCTGAGCCCAATATTATGGCACCCTACCGGATGGTCTAATTAGATCCTCCTGCTAATTAGCTCTATGTAAATTAAACCAGATCCTGATTGACTGGCGACCCAAGCGGCTGCTCCTCAGGGACCCTGCCAGGAGGAGCAGGATTCACCACCTCCTCTCCTTTGGACCCCGTTTCAGTCACCAGCAAGCCCATGTCCTGTGGGTGCCATGGGTCCCCCATGGGTGCTATTGATGCCCTATGGGTGCTGTGGGTCCCATGGGTGCTCTGTGGGTGCTGTGGATGCCCTGTGGATGCCCTGTGGGTCCCACAGGTGCTATGGATGCCCTGTGGGTCCCATGGGTGCCCTGTGGGTGCTGTGGACCCCATGGGTGCCATACTGAGGGGCACGAGGAGGAAGCAGAGGTAGCACCCACCGAGAACCAGCAGCCCCTCACCGAGGCGTTACCTCCAAACCAACCTGCTCTGCCGCCCGTCCCCACACCTCCACCCCATCCCCAGCGCACTGAGACCTGGCACACTCGTGGCATGCGTGAGGCGCTGGCACGTTCATGAAACACCAGGACCCAGCACACTCACGGCGTGCTGAGACCTGGCACGCTCGTGACACACGCGAGATGCCGGCAACGCTCGCGACACGCTGAGACCCGGCGTGCTCATAACATGCTGAGACCCAGCAATCTCATGACATAACACCCCCCCATCCTTTGCCCCCCAGCCCCCCCCCCCACCCCGAGGCTGCCTTCAGCCTCGCTCCTCTCCCTCTCCCTGGGGGTGAAGGGGACTATTTGCCGGCGGCGGTGGCGCATTGTTAACGAGACTTGGCTCCGGGGCCAGGCAATTGTGTGGATATAATGGCTGGTGCTGAGAGAAGTGCCGGGGACCAAACAACGGCTATTAATAGCCAAACTCCAGGGCAGGGCTCATGCCAAGGCTGCTCCGGCCGGAAACGCTCCCTGGGGGGGCCGGTGGCCGTGGGATGCAGTGGTGTCGTGGTGGAGGAGGGAGGACCCCCCCCCCCACCCCGTTTTGCCCCACACCCTTAGGGCCAGGCAAAACCCAGCCACCCGCATCCCCGCTTGAACCCCATCACCCTCCGGGCCTGAAGAGCGGGGTGGCCATGGGGGCAGAGCTGGAGCCCGGCCAACGCCAGCGGCGGCACCGACATCCCCCGTTGGCACGACAGCTACCGGCCCCGGCCACCGGTGCTCCTCCGGTCACGGCCAGAGAGCTCTGGTTTCCCACCCAGGGCCTTCTTGTGGTGGTGGTGGGATTTATAGATGGTCGCCCGCTGCCATAGCTCCGGCAAAGCCCCTGGGATGGTGGGGACCCCCCCTCCTGGGTTGTTGGCACAAGCAGGGTGGTGAGCAGCAGGTGCCAGGGCAGGGGTTGGTGTGGCCGCGGGGTGGCTGCACGGTGACAGCGCTGACTCACGGGGGTCTTTCCCGGCTGACACAGCAGCTCCGGGGCTGGCGAGCGTGGCAGCGGCGCTGCCGGCAGCACCGGCGAGGGCAGCCAGTTCCCCACCCCGGCACCGGGCACGGGCCCAGGGAGCCCGGTGAGGGCGGCCGCGGCTCAACAGGTAGCGGGCACGGGTGGGGGATGGTGGTTCGGCCCCGGTTCTACTGAAGGGGAGCGGGAACCGCTGGGGAAGAGGCTCCACAGTGAAGCCAAGCGAAGCATCCTTCTCCCTCGGCGGGGAAGCCGGGGATGCGGGCTTGGCCGGAGCAGAGGGAACCGCTGCCGGCAGCGCCCGCGCTCCCACCGACGCCGGCGGCTGCAGGCAGCTGGGACTCGGGAGCCCCCCCGCCACGGGCTATGGGGAGGCAGTGGGGCCCCCCGCGCCCACGGGACCCCCAACCGCGTCCCTCCCTCCTTCTCTCCCTCCCTCCCTCCCTCCACCTGCTCCAGCTCCATCGCCTCTTCCCACCCGCGCCGCCCGCCCCACCGCCCGCGCCGGATCACGGCAGGAAGCGGTGAGCAGCCCCTTCCCACCTCCCCCCAGCTCCTTCCCCTTCGCTGGCGGCACCGCGGCACGGGGACCCCCGCCGGCCGCCCCCCAGCCCCCTCGGCAGTGCCGTCCCGCTGACGCCCATGGGTGCCACGCACACCCTGCCGGCGCGGGTGCCGATGCCTTCCCCTCTCTGGATAGGTATAAATAACATGACAGATGTCTATACAAAGAGTTATTCATATCGCTGCCAACCAGCGCAGCCCGGGAGCAGGAGCTGGAAGGGGCGTGGGGGGGAGAATTATAAATAAAAGACACCGTCCTGCAAAAAAAAAAAAAAAAAAAATTGAAAAAAAAAAATGGAAGAAAGGGGTGTGGAGGAGGAGGAGGAGGAGGAGGGAGAGGGGGGCTGTGTCGCACCGCTGAGGGCACAGTGCCTCGAGGAGCGCCCGGCCAGGCCGGTAACAGGCACCGTGGACCCCGGTGGGTCGGTCCCTGGCACAGGACCTGTCGCAGCACCCGTCCTGGTACGCGACGGCCGGCACGCAGCCCCCGCAGCCCCGCTCTCGCCCTGTCCCACACCTGCGGCCACAGGGTCCCCATAAGACCCCTGGGCTGCCCCCGGGGTCCCCAGCCACCCCGTTCGGCCCCATCCAACCCCAGATGGGGCAACCGGCTCCATGTTTGTCCCATGGGACACCATGTGGGATAAACCACTCCATGCTCACCGCGCCGGGCATCGTCCAACACCGACGGCCCTGTGCCCACCCCCCTGGCCCCACCGGTACCTTGGAGTAGAGTCCCCAGGAGAGCTCGGTCTCGATGACCATGACGACGATGCCGAACATGCCGAAGATGAGCGCGTAGTCGCTGAGGCGCTTCCTCTTCTCGAAGAGCGCCCGGCGGTGCCCCAGCCGGTAGCCGATGTTCTGCGCCTTGCGCTTGGGCCCCTTGGCGAAGGCGGCAGGGGCCGGCCGGGCGGGGGGTCGGTCGGGGCGGCGGGTGGCGGGCGCGTGGTTGTCCTCGCGCGAGACGACGATCTCGGGGGGTCCGCCGGCCCCGAAAAGCTGTAAGGGTTGAGCCTCCGGTTCGGCCTCGATGAGGTTCCGGCGGGATGCGCTGAGCCGGCTGAGGGGCTTCATCACCCCCCCGCTGTACTTGCAGGAGCTCATGGCGATCTCGGTGAAGGGGTTGCTGTCCCGCCGGTGAACCAAGGGGCTGGGCTGCCGGTGTTTGCCGCTCCCGGTCCCGGAACCCGCCGGGTGGTCGCCGAGGTTGAGCTGGCTGCCGTGGCGGGAGGAAGGGTGGAGGGCGGCGGGGGCGGCGGGAGGAGGAGGAGGGGCCCGTAACGACCCGGGCGAGGAGTGCAACAGGCTGTGCTGGAGCGGCGGCAGCGCGGCGGGAGGCGGCGGCGGCGGCACCGGTGCCCGTTCATCCCCCGCCAAGGGGCAGGGACACCGACCGTCCTCCTCCAGGTCCCCCACGCCCGAATCGTGGAGATGCCCCGACGTCTCCATAACGGCGGCACCGGCGCCGTTTGCCCGGGCACCGGCTCCGCTTTCCCGGGCCCCTCGATCATGAATGGGCGCCCAGCGCTCCCCGCCGCCGCCGCCGCCGCCGCCGCCGCCGCCCCCGCCGCCGCCGCCGCTGGCCCGGCCCCGCCGCGCCATTGGCCGCGCCGGGGCTCCCCGCAGGCTGACATCATCCCCGCCCGCTCCCCGCTTCGTATCCCCCCCC
>QJSC01007014.1:22961-33583 GCA_003697955.1 Calidris pygmaea | reverse complement strand
GGGGGGGGCACAGGGAGGTGTTTGGGGGGGTCTGCCCCCCCCCCGGGCATTGCATAGGAGCGCGGGACCCGCGGGGTAAGGCACAGAGTAACACGTCAAGTGATCGGTACAGCGGGCACTCGGGGGAGCACAGCCCCCTATGACCCCCCCCGGGGGGGGGCGGCGGGCAGGGGACGAGGCCGGGGTGTCCATCTGTCCATTCCTTCTCCCCCCCCAGGCTCGGGGGGAGGGGGGCTCAGCTCCTGCAGCCCCTGTCCACGCTAAGCTTTGGTAGAGCGGAGCTACTGTGCAAAGGCCAGAGCTGGGGAGGGTGATGGGGGGGGGAGCCTTTGGCAAGAACAGCCCCCCCCCCCGTCCCGCAGGCAGCCCCCCCGCTGCTGCCACCAGCTCCTCGGGGCAGAGGGGGATAGACCCCGGCCAAGTCCACACTCAGTCCCGGGCACAGCGCACGGCTGAGAGTCCGAGGGCTCCCTGGGGCAGGGAGCGGGGCTCGGGGCAGGGGGCGCAGGGGGGGCCCCTGGGGGCGCTCACAGTCTCCTCTCCACCGGCTGCTGCAGGCACATCTCGCTGCCGGCCGAGATGATGGGCAGGTGATTGTCCATGTGGTAGCTGATGAGGTGGCTCACGCTCTCGAAGCGGTGGTCTTTCGTTCGCACCTGGGGGGGGGTGACGGACACAAAAGGGACACTCAGGAGATGCCACCACCCTACAAGGTCACCCGATGCCACCAGCCTCCATAGGCTGGGCAACGACCTGGGGGGAGCTCCCCCTAATCCCCCAGGCTCTCTCCAGCCCCCGCGCCAGCCCAGAGGAGCAGCAGGGAAGCCCCATGCCCTGGGTGGCTCTTGTGACACCCCCAAACCCCCGTCCCCAGGGTGCTACCCAGACTCACCACTCCCTCGGGATCGACGAGCAGCAGATGCTTGGGCTGCCCGCCCTGCAAGCCTGTCAGCACGTACTGGCCTGGGGTGGTGGTGCTCTCCCGCACCAAGAAGTCTCCGTTCACCTTCAGCAGCTTCTCGGCCTCCTTGCGGTTCATCTTCCCGTGGTACCAGGGCTCCCGGCGCAGCTGCTCCTCCATGGAGGCCACCACCTGGGCAGGGGGCAGCCCCACGGGCACAGAGGGGGGGACACGCAGGGCATCTTCAAAGGGCTCTGCAGGGAGAGAGGACCAGGGGGGGTCCGTGACTGACCTCGCAGCCACCCCCCCCAGCCCAGCACATCCCCCCCTGTTCAGTGCAGCCCCCGTCCCACTCACTCATGTCGAAGAGGTCTCTCTGGGTGCTGCCGTTGGCCGTCGCAGGGGTGCCAGCGGCTGAGGCTTGGCGTGTCTTGTCCACGTTCTGCACGTTGACATAAGACGGGTCATCGAACAGGTCCATGCGGCCGGAGGCGCCGGCCGGAGCCGGGTATTTCTCTCTCCCTGCTGCCAAGAGCACCGTGGTCAGCAGGGCTCCAGCCTGCCTCGGCCCCAGCACCAGCACCGGCCACCGGAGCACATGGGGGCCAGCAAAGCAGACAGGGACTGGCCACGTCCATCACCTTACCTTGGGCAGGAGCGTGCTGCTTCCGAGGGTCATAGTCCCCCCCAGATGTCTGGCCGACGGGCTGTGGGGAGAAGCGGGTGGTGAGCCCCCCCGTGCTCCCCATCCTTCCCCACTCCCCACACCCCGGGCTGCTGGAGGTGCCAGGAACACACACGTCACCGCCCTCATGGTGGAAAAACCCTGAGCAAAGAGCCCAGGGCCCGGTCGGGGTCCCTGCACCCCTCTTGTGATGTGCAGCCTCCCCACAAGGCCGTGCCCAGAGCCTTACCAGTGTGGCCCCCAAATGATTGGGGGTCTGAGCAGCCCCATCCCGCAGCCGCATGTCCACGACCCCCCCGATGGGAGGCTCCTTGCCAGGGAAGTCATTGTAGTACTGGTGATCCGGGGCTGGTTCCTCCTCTTCCTCATCCCAGGCAGAGCCATCAAACCCTGCCATTCTGAGGGGGGGGGACACAGGGCACAGATGAGCAGCAGCCGGGGCGGCGTCCCCACTCCAGAACCACACAAACAATCTGGGACACCCTCCCACCTTCCTCCTTCCCTTACCTGTCGTGGGGTGTCACCAGCTTGGGGGGGTTCTTCAGGTACTGCTTGAACCGCAGCTCGAAGGCCTGCCCGATGGTGCTGATCACGTCCTGCGCCAAGCCCTCGGGGCACTCCAGGATGTGGCAGGCTGGGGAGGGAACACGGAACCCCAACATTAAGCTCCCCAGCCCTCCAGCCTGCCCTGTGCACCCCAGAGCTTCCCTTTTGGGGGTCCCCGTCCCTCCCCACCACACTGAGCTGAGATGAAACACCCACAAAATGGGGCTCTGGCATTGAGGACCCCCGGGGGTGGCCTCACCTCTCTGATTGACGGGGTCTTTGGCAACATAAGCGACGTACTCAGCTGTGTCCTGGGGGCGAGACACCGGCGGTGAGACGGGGCTGCCCGGAAGCGCGGTGCCTGAGACCTCGGGGAGAAGCACCGATTCCAAGCACGGGGCAGGGCACGCGTGACGGGGACACTGTGTACTCACCGGGTCTCCTCCAGAAGCGAAGGAGATGGACTGCATGTGGTGGTTGGCGATGATCTGCAAGGCAGAGAGTTTGTTGGAGGCAGCCAGGAGCTCCTCGGCACCCAGCCGGAGGCAGCACCTCCTGCTTGTCACCATCCTGCTGGGGCTGGGCCAACACAGGGGCTTACAAGACTCTGGAGCCCTGGTTACGAGCCACAGGCCACCAGGAAAAGGGCTGAGACACCAACAGGGCCACTGAGAACGGGGTCAAAACCAGGAGAGCTGGGTCTCACAGTCCCCAGGACAGATCCTGCAAAGCCTGCGGGGTATCAATCCCACCCCTTCACCCCCGGGGACTGAGGGAGATGGGCACCCAGCAGGTCACACAGCCCTTGGGGAGGCTGGGGACATCCCTTGCCCTTGCAGGGCCTGGGGTGGGAGGCCAGGAGGACTCCTGCTTGTCTAAAGCCAGTCTTCCCCCCCCCAGCTCCCTGCTCTCACCTGCTTGCAATCAGAAGCCATGAGGTTGAGGCTGCTGGTGGAGATGGTGAGGGTGATGGGCATGCCGGCGAACTTCAGGTTGCTCTTGCCCAGGATGGAGTTCAGAGAGCGGCCGCAGGGCTAGGGGCAAACAGCAACGTGGGGAAGGTGGTCCCTGGGCAAGACACAGCCCAGCTGTGGGGCAAATGGGCCGCCCTCCACAGCAGAGACAGGCACCTCGTCCTCCCCACCGCTCCCGCCAAGCCCTGCTGGGACATCAGCGCCCCAGGGTGCCCAGCCCTGGGGTTCTGCTCTCAGCCCTATGCCCGGATGGCCCCCCGGCAGCTCCCCAGCCCAGCCTCACCTTCCTCCTCCGCACAGCTCCCTTGGCACCGGGCACAGCCTCACACACCAGCCCGATGGCCTCCCTGCGGGGAGCACAGCACGATGTCAGTGTCCTCCAGCACCTGCCTTCCCCATTCCCCCATCACCCCCCAACCATGGGACCAA
Organism: Calidris pygmaea; assembly: GCA_003697955.1. NCBI lineage: Eukaryota > Metazoa > Chordata > Aves > Charadriiformes > Scolopacidae > Calidris > Calidris pygmaea. The sequence goes on along the minus strand of QJSC01007014.1, from coordinate 30,048 downwards.
GGGCACGGGGACCAGCGCAGAAGGGACAGGGTGACAACCTGTCCAGTGCCAGCTGGAGGATCATCAAGCGGGGCAAGGGTGCTGGCAGTAATATCTGAAGGGGCTGCAGGCAGCCTGAGCCCCCGAAAGCCCCACGTGCCACCAGGGGCTTGTGTGGGACTTGAAACCCCCCCAAAAAAGCGGCAGCCCCTGAGGGGAGGCAGAGCTCACCTGGTGACCTGCGTCCTGGTGTTGAAATCCAAAGCCCTCATGGACTGGAGGACCTCCACGCAGCCCATGTACTGGGGGAGAGAGCAGGGTCAGCCCGGCCAGCCCCTGGGTGGGCTCCCCACACAGCTGGGGAGGGGGCCAGAGCCCTGAGCCCCCCGGCTCTACAGCAGTGACCTCCCTGGGAATCCCACTGCCCACTTACCGCCCCAGGGGTGGAGGTCCCCATGCGAGCAGGTGCCCAGATCTCCACCATGACCCCCCCCCGCTCCTCCGCCACCCGCTGTAAGTCCCCAGCACTCACCCGGACATGGTAGGAGACGCCGGGGCCCATGACCTTGTCATCGGGATGCAGCCAGCCGCGGGTGGGCTTATTGACGAAGCTGCCGTGGCGGGTCCATTCGTCACCCCCCAGCTGGCCACCTTCCACCCGTGTCTTCTTCCCTCCCTTGTTCATATCCTGGGAACAGACAGCGACAGGTCCCTCTGAGTCGCAGCCAGCAGCTCCCCCCGGCGCCAGTGCCACCGTCCCGGCAGGAGCTGGGTCCCCGGGGCTGCCGCCGGCCGAGGAGCCCCGCAGGCTGAGCAGGTTGGCGGGGTTCGAGAGTTTCAGGTTGGCCATTTTGGGGAAGAAGGAGCAAAGGGTGGTGGGACTGTCCTCCGACTCGGGGGAGAGCTCCCCGACAGACACCGTGGGGCCGAGGGAGGAGGAGGAGAGGGAGCCAGGCAGAGACGGGGTGCCTGCCAGAGACTCCACTGGGGAGGCTGGGACCCCCAGGCCCCCCACCACCTCCTCCAGGGAGGAAACAGACTCGTTCCGCAGGTGGCTGTATTTGCTCTTCTGCAGGAGATCCATGCCGGAGAGAGGCAAGAAGGGCCAGATCCGGCCCGTCCCGCACGGCTCCAGAGTGGAGGCAACTGGCTGGGTCTCACGAGGGCCCCATGGAGAGTCCAAGCGCCTGCAGCCGCCGGGAAGCCCCCCCCAAGCACAAGCCTCGGCCGAGCTCCGTGCCAAGCCCGTGCCAGCCCGGCATGGCTGGTGGGGAGAACTGGCCCCGGGATGCCAGGCAGCAGGACCGGGGGCTGCCCGGCTCCGTGCCGTCGCAGCCGATCGATCCCAATCGGCGTCAGCGAGGATGTGCAGATCCGGCCAGACAGAGAGCAACCCCCCGCTACCGCCGCGACGGGGAGGAAACGGGGCCGCGGCTACGCCCCAGGGAGCTGCCGGTGCGGGGAGGGGGGCTCAGCACGCTCGACCCCCAGCTTGGAGGTCCTCAAGCCCCACGGCTGGGTCCAGCACGGTTGCCCTTCGCTCCAGCCCCTGCTCTGCCGCTAAGAGGAAATCAAAAGCATGAATATTTAAAGCCCGGAGACAAGGCAGCCACAGAGCGCATCCAAGCCCAGCCCAGTCCCGCTCCCAGCACCGTCCAGGAGCGAACAAGGTCCTTCTGTGGCCGCCAGCGCCACGCAGCCCACGTGCCAGCAGTGGGCAGCCCCCGTTGGCTCCCCGGGCTCTGCCGGGGGGAGCGGCGACTGAAGCCGGGGAGGGGGGGCTGCGATGCTGAGATGCCGCCGGTGCTCGCAGCTGCCTGGGATGCGGGGACATCCAGTCCTTTGAGAGAGCGGCTCCGGCTGGGGATCTCGCCCGGAGGAAGAGGAGGATGCCCAGGATACAGGTGGGCTGTCCGTGGGGCGAGGCAGGGCTCAGTGCGGGCTCCCGGCTTCAGCGAGGAGCCGGCAGGAGAAGCGGCTGCCGCTAATTGCTGCTCCCCACATCCCGGCCGGCGCTGAGCGGTGGCTCCTCCCGGGAGAAGGAGCAGAAGGGGCTGCCGCTACCGGGAAGGGCCGTGCTGACTCACGGGCGGCAGGGCAGGCTCTGCCCGCAGCGGGGGCTGCGTGCGGGCTGGGGCGCAGCGCAGGAGGGGCTCCCGGCGAGGGGTGGGGACCCAGCGCGGATCTGGAGCAGAAAAATCAAGGTCACAGGCGGAGCTAACGGGAGCGGGTGGCGAACCTCGGCCCCTTCTAGCGCGGGAAGCCGAGCAGAGCCCCCACCTGCGGGTCAGGGACAAGTCACCCCCACTCCCCTGTCCTCAACACACTGGCACGTCATGGGGACCACGGGCCAGACCCACTGCACCGCCTACACCCCTCTCCACAGCCTCGTCCGCACTGGCCTGCACGGAGAGCAAAAGCTCTCTCCCCACTTTCACCTCCCATGGGATGAGAAGCAGGGATTTCAGGCAGCCCCATGGCACCCGACCTCTCCGACCCATCATGGGCCGGAGCCTTCCCTGGCACCAGGGGCTCCACAAAACTGGCCAAGGGAAGGGCTCTCTCTGCTTGGACCCGCCGCAGGGCACGGCCCAGCGTGGGCGGCTGCCCACCCCGCTTCCCAGCCGCTGGCACGGTGCCACGGGGTCGGGGAAATGGAAGCCAGGACGGAGCTGGAAATAGCCTCCCACACAGCGCAAGGGGCTGCGGCTCACAACGGCGGGTCCGTCACCCGCCTCCTCCCGGTGTTGGAGCATCGCCTCGGCTGCACACACCGCCTTCCGCGAGCGCCAGCCCCCACCTCAGCTGGTGGCAGTGGTCCCACGGGCGCAGAGAGCCCGTGCCAGCCGTCCCGTGAAGCTCTCGTCCCTGCCGGGGGCCCCCAGCCGCTCAGCGCTGTGACCTTCCCGTGGCCGGCAGAGCTGCTGCTCTAAAGAAAAGCAGGAAGCCCGGGGCCAGAGAGCCAGGAAGCCGCCAGCCCGGCGAGGGGCCAGCCACAGCCCTCAGCTGCCGGGGGGAGCCTGGCTGGGCGGTGGCGAAGGGGCAGTGGGGTTTGCCCACGAGGGCCCAGCCCACCCCATGGGGCTGGGGTGCCCTGGCATGGAAGCACGGGCTCCTTGAGCCCCAACGCTTCCTCAGGGCTCTGCTGAGATAAAAGCATGAGGGAATTGGACAGGGGGCTCTCCTTGACCCCTTCACTCCACCCCAGGCCCCAGCTGTCACCCAAACAGGAGACAGGGCTCGGAGCAGTCGTCCTCAACATGGACCAAGGGGCTGGCGTGCCCCCAGGAGCCGCAGCGCCCTGCTCAGACAGACCTCTGCTTTTAGAGGATGGACTAATTTCTGATTTTATCAGAATCCTCTGAGGCCAGCCGGCCCACATCACCTCACCAGCCTGCACCAGCTGTATCGCCACTCCCAGTTCCCGGAGACCACAAGTGCCACCACCATGGCCCACCCCCCAGGGCATCAGAGACCCCTCCCCAGTGGACTCGGAGCAGAAAAGGCAAACCGAAACGCTTACAGAGCTACAGAGCAGCCCTGCCTCAACAGGCGGCCCTTGAGTCTGATCCAGCAGGCAGGCAGTGAGCTCTTGCCCCGGCAGTGGAGGACGAGCGGAGCAGCCAGAACAACCACCCCTGAGGAGCTCATCCCGGCCCAGCCGCTTCCCGTGCCCCGGCAGCAAGGAGAGGTGCCGGATGGGCTGGATCCCCCCTGGGTGCGGGAGAGGCAGAGGGACATGGGCTCCTTTCGGGTGCCTGGGGCTGGGACTTCACGCACAGCCCCAGGCGAGGAAAAGGAGCGGAGAGGGGACACTCGGGGCCCTGCTACCAGGCCAGACATCCTCCCAGGAAACACAAACTGGGAGCTGAGTCACAGACCTGGAACACGCCAGTGGTTTGGCAAGAAACAGAGCAGGCAGCCAGCCGCTGCTGCACGTACACGCCTTGCCTGGGGCAGGAGACCCCCTCGGTCCCACAGCGGCTGCAGCAAAGCCATCCCCAAGCCTCCAGGGCAGGGGGGAAGCAATGAAAAACACTCAAATCTAGCCAACAGCTGGTTTTTCCCCCTCAAACATCATGACGGCATCACACAGTTCCTGCACACAACCTCTCTGCCGCTCAGAAGAGGGGCCGGGAGATCTCAGCAGAGACCTGGGGAGGAGACCGGGGCCCTGCCAGCGGGGAGAGAGGGGAGGCAGGATCCACCACCGAAGCCACCTAGCCCTCCACCGAAACCTTACCACATACTCCATCGCCGGCGGAGGGCAGGGCAGGCCCTGGGCAGGGAACAGAAACACACAGCCCCTCTCGTCTGGCACTCCGACCTGCGGTTCGGGGACAAACAGGGAGTTAGCCAGCCCTGCCCCGGCCCGCCGAGGCGGTGGCCCTGGCACCAAGAGGCAGACCCTGCTCCTCTTCGCTGACTGTAGGTGGACGGGGCCACAGCAGCAGCACAACATGCTGCCGACGCATGAGAGGCAGGGAAGCCTCCTGCTTCCCATCCGAGAGACGACAGAGCTGGGATGTGTCAGGGCAGGAGCGTGAGGCTAAGCCTGGCTCTGCTTGGGCCTCACCAGCAAACGGTGTCAGGGGCCAAGAATCACTCCGTGACCCAAGACAAGTGTCGGAGACGATCCCTGACCAGCTCCAAAACCAGTGCCCAGAGGCCACACACAAGGGGTAAAAAGCAGAAGCAGCTCAGGGGGGCAGAGCTGCCCCCTCCTGCCACCCCCTCAGCAGACACCCCGCCACAGAAGGACTTCTAGAGTCCCCAGGGCTACGGCCCCCTCCTCCCCAGGAGCGCGGTGAAGATGGAAATTGTGGCAAGAGGCTACGAGAGGGGAGCCAGGAGGGGCAGGAAGCTCTGCGAGGGGAAAACAAGGCAAGCGAAGCAGGAGCAGCTCCGGAGACACTGCCCTTCCCGCTCCCACCCCCACGCCAATGCGGTCACGGCCGGGCCGGGTGAGCAGCAAACATGATTTACTTCCTCGCAGCAATCGTGCCCTTATCTGGGGCCTGCAAAGGCAGCGCCGGAGCCCAGGCGGGCACTAACACAATTAGTTCAGGAGGCAGCGAGATAAGAAGGGCCCGGCTTGGCAAGCGCAGCGGCGCAGACTGGCCCCAGGCAGGGCCCAGCAGCACCACGCCAGGTCACTCGCTGCCAAGCAAAGGCGGCGACGAGGCGCTTTGGACGCCAGGGGACAAGGTTGGCAGCAGGGAATGAGGATCGGGACCCCCACCCAGGGTGCTCAGCCCTGCCAAAACCTCCTTAGGGCACTGTTGTGTCCCTCTTGAGGAGGACATGCTGCCCCACACAGCTCCCGGGGGCACAGGCCATGGTGCTCCCCCACCAAAGGGCTGCAGGGTGGATCCAGAGGCCCCACTTGGGAGAGATGGCATCTTCACCTCTCTGGAACAGGCCAAGGAGAACTGTGACAGCAGCCTTTTGCCCTCAGAACTCCACAGCATAGGGCCACAGGGCAGGGTCCAGGTCACAGTTCCTCAGGCCCCATGTCCGGGATCCTCCCAGGCCAGCGAAGTGAGGGGGTGACCCCATTGGAGAGATTCAAGCAGAGAGGCAGGAACAGCCCACGACGGAGGGCCACACCACACTTCCAGGGGGACAAGGCGAAGGCTAGCGAGGGGGAATGTCTACCCCTGGGCACAACAGCCACGTCTGCTCTGGCCACTCACCCCCTGCCTCCCTCGGGAGCTTGGAAGCACAGGCAGAGCTGGATGCCGAAGGGCGGGAGGGTGCACCCAGGCACCGCAGAGGCCGAGAACCCCTCTAAATCCAGCCGTGGCCTCATCCCCGCCCGGGGCGACGCCAGCACAGGGATTTCCCCAGGCCTGACAGCGTTCCTCGAGCCGGTCTCACCTCCGCAGCCCCGAGCAGCGGGAGGGGACAACACAAACCAGAGCCCAGCGAGTGCACACACACAGCGTGGGGGGAACCAAGGCACCAGCATCACCCCGAGATCTAGAGGCAACCGAGGGGCAGGCACAGCCTGGCTCTGGCCGGGACGCCCCGGGGAGGGGGGCCGGGCCCGAGCCCCGCGCTGGGCAGCAGGGAAGGGCAGCTGGGCCCCGCAGCACCGGAGGAGGGAATGCCGGGTCCCGGGGGCGGCTGTGGCAGGACCCCGAACAGAAGGTAACGGCGGCGGGCAGAGAAGACTCGGCACAGGCACCGCGGGGCCTGGCCTGGCCCGCCCCGGCAGCCCGGGACCCCGCAGGGCCCCGGCCGCTCCAGCGGGGCTGCGCAGGCCGCTGCACGACCCCGCCGCGGCCCCCGGGCGCGGCCCCCCCGCCCCGGGCCGGCCCGCGCGCTCACCGGGGCACCATGGGTCTTGCGCCGCTCGTCCTCCGGTCCCGGCGGCCGCACCGCCCGCCCTCCCCCCGCCGCGCCGCCACTCACTTCCGGCCCACGCCCTCCAGCGCGGCCTCACCGCGCCCCCGTCACGTGACCGCGCGGGCCAATAGCGAGTCGCGCCCGTCCCGCCGGGTAGCGGCGCCACCTCACCGCCCCGCCCCGCCAGCGCCGACCAATGGGCTGCCGCCCCGCCCCGTGACGCGCGGCCCGCCGGGCAGTGCCGACCAATGGGCGCGCGGGGCGGCGGCGTTTGAAAGCGCCGTGAGGGGTGGGGGGGCGTCAACGGCCCCGCTGAGGCGAGGGGCGCGCGGGGGCTGCCGGGAAGGGGGCGGCCCGGCGGCAATGGCGCACAAGCAGATCTACTACTCGGACAAGTACGACGACGAGGAGTTCGAGTACCGGTGAGGCGGGGGAAGGGGTTCCGGTAACGGGTCCCGGGAAGAGGGGGTGGTTGTCCCAGTAACGGATCCCCGTGGGGTGGGAGGGGGCGGGGATGGATCGTCCCGGTAACGGATCCCCATGGGGCGGGAGGCGGTGGGGTGTCCCGGTAACGGATCCCCATGGGGATTGGGTGTCCCGGTAACGGATCCCGGGGTGGGGGCGGGCTTTCCCGGTAACGGAACCCCACGGGGATGGGGTGTCCCGGTAACGGAATCCTCGGAAAGTGGGGTGTCCCCGTGGGGCGGGAAGGGGGTCGTCCCAGTACCGGGTTCCTGGGGGCGGGGTGTGGGGGCCG
>QJSC01007014.1:0-12318 GCA_003697955.1 Calidris pygmaea | reverse complement strand
AGCACCGCCCGCTCCCGTGCTCCGTGCCCCGACCGTGCCCGCCCGGTAGCCGGTGGACACATCGCCCGGGAGGGCGAGGGGCTTGTCCCCCATCCCCTCTGCAACGGGAAACCGGTGCCACCGACAGGTCCCCGCCTCTTCCAAGCTCGGGATTCGCTTGCGGTGCTGCCGCCTTCCCCCCCCCCGGGGGTCACCCCGTGGGAGACGGGGTGCTGCCCCCATCCCATCCCCGGTTGTGCCATCACGGAGGTGCCTGTAGAGGCGGGTGGGTGCCCCCGAGTCCCAGCGGGTGGCTGGCAAGGGGGTCCGCACGGGGGGTTGCCCGCTGGGCCCGGTGGCACCCGTTGAGGTGGACTCTGCCCCACACGCACCCAGCCCTGCTCTACCTGTCCCCCCCCCACCCTGGCTGCCTGCCCCCAACCGGCTGTTTGCCCGGGGTGGGGTGTGGTATTTACCCTCCCGCCACGGCCCGTGCTGCTGTCTTGGGGCCACGGCCACACTTGACCCTGGGGGGGGGCTGCTTTCATCGGGTGAGGGGACGCGGTGCTGGGTTCGGTGAGTTTTTTGGCGTGCCTCAGTTTCCCCCCACTGCAGCCAGGCTGGCTGTGCTGGGGGCTCACGGGGAGTGGGCTGGGGTCCCCCCCGGCGCTGGCAGAGGCACACGGTCGCTGCGGGTGACTCGGGGCCGCGGCGGTGATGCCGGGTGCTGAGGGAGGGGCTGGGCTCAGGAACTTGAAGTGGGTGCACGGAGAAGGGGAAGCTGTGGGGCAGGGGAGGGTGTGGGGCAGTGGGGCCGGGCCAGGGGGCTGGCTGGAGCTGGGGGTGCCCGTGCTGGGGATGAGCGTGTAGAGCGGGTGAAGGCCCTGGGTATGGGGAGGTGACAGGCAGGTGGGGGGGATGTCACTGTTGGGTCCGTCTGAGACCACCCGCCCGGGCACAGGCTGGCCGCCCCCCCCTCGCTGGGTGCTGGGCCCGAGGCCGTGGCAGCGCAACTCTGCCAGCTGGTGCCGTGCACCCTCGGTGCACACGTGGCATGAGTGCGACAGGCCTGAGTGCGACGGGGGCGGGCAGTGGGCGTAGTGGGGGTGCGGGGCCAGCGTGGCCCCCAGACCCTGGCCCTCGAGGGGTGGCTGCTGCCCCGCGCGCGGAGCAGGAACTTCTCCTTCGGGGCGGGTGGCGGATGATGAAACCACAGAGAAATCTCTCCTGGCAGCGCGCGGGCTGCTGGCGGGAGCCCCCGGGAGCCCGCGCTCCCCCTGCGCCGCCACCGCCGCCTTTCCATGGTAACCCCACCGCGGGAGCCAGCAGGGTGCCGGCGGGGGAGGCCGCCCCGTCTGGGGGGTTGGCGCCCGCCCGGCTCCCCACGGCAGAGCTGGCGTCCCCGACATGCCCCGGGAGCTGTTGTGTCCACACCCCAGCGAGCCCCGGGGCGGACGGAGGACCTGGCGAGGGGCTGGGCTGAGACCCGTCAAACTCGCTTCGTGCCAAGAAGGTGACGCTTGGGTGGCCGCGCAGGCAGCGGGGGAGGCGGCTGTGTCCGATGCCGGTGCTGTGGCTGGTGACCTTCAGCACGCCCGGTGCCTGGCTGCGCTCCGTGTCCGGGGATGGGTGGCCGGTTGGCGTGCACGCCGGTGTGGCAGGAACGGCAGGGCCCCGGTGTCCCGTGCCGGCAGAGCCGGTGGCGTGACTTGGCGGGGCTGTGGGCGGGCGGGGGGATCGAGCCGTGGCGAGGGAAAATGAAAGCAGGTGATGCGGAAGGAGAAGTAGGTCAGGCGAGCGCTGGCCTCTCCCGGCAGCCTCGGCTGCGCTGCGTGCTCCGCTCTGCCCGGCTCTCCCTGCCGTGTCCCCGGGCCCCATGGGCAGCGGCTGGAGGGGGCGGTGAGTACAGGGGCCTGCCCCCGGGTGCCGGGTCCTGGGCAGGGTGGGTGCCAGATGCTGCTTGCCCTGGTTGCCGGCGGGCTGGCGAGCGCGGCCGGGCTGGCTGGCACGCAGTGGACACAGCAGCGTCCCAGCAGTTTTGCTTCGGTCGCCCTCCCGTGGGTGTCCCTGGGGACGTGGGGGTCCCTGGGGGCCACGGGGATGATGGGCAGGAGGATGCTCCGCTTCTGGTCCGCTGTGGGGCCAAGGAGGGGAGGGCGCGGGGATTCCCATCCCGCTGGAGCCGTGCGGAGGAGCCGGCAGGGAGGGGACATCCCGCTGGGGCTGGGGACGGCTCGGGGGCCGCCCCGTGTGTCACAGAGGGGCTCCGCCGCCAGCCACCCTCTGGCTCCGCTCCGCTGTGGGGCTGGGACCATCACCCTCCCTGTGGCACAGGGCTGGCCAGGGTCTTGCTGGCGGCTCTGTGTGGGTCAGGGAGGCTGTGGCGGGCACGGCCCCGCTGGCAGCGCTACGTGGGCTCGGGGGGGATTAGAGCTGCCTGCCCCCTCCTTCCCTCCCCCAGGATCAGCCGTGGGCAGCGGGGAGCTGGCAGCAGGCAGCTGCCGTGGGGGCGGAAGCCGGGCTATTTCGGGGGGTGTGGAGGGGGGGCCATGGGCTGGCACTGTCCTTGCCGGGTGACCGCACCGGGACCAGCACCGCCCTGATGCTGGGATGGAGCGTTGGGGCCTGTCCTGTGCCAGCTCTGGATGGTGGTGCTCAGTCTGGCCCGGGGTGCGGTGAGGACAGGGGACCCCCATGGCAGGGAGGAGATGCCACCAGCCTGGGGAGCCCCCAGGGCCGTGTGGCATGGCAGGACCGGGGGGTCTGGCTGCCCTCCAAGGGGCTCCCGTGACTGTGGGCTGCAAGGCAAGCAGCACTGGAGCCGGCTCACCCTGGGGCTGGCGAGTGGGACCAGCCACAGGCAACTGCCTGGCCCAGGCTGGCAGAGCCTCCTCCTGCTGCCACCGGCACCCCTGTGCCCAGGACCAGGCTGTTGGGGTGCCTGCAGGCAACCGAGTCTTGTTCCATCCCAGTGGGGTCCTGGCCAGGCTGGGCCATGCAAGCAGGATGTCTGGCTCTGCTGTGCCCCTCGGCACTAGCAGGGGTGTCCTGGGCACCAGCTGGGCTTGGAGCTCCTCCAAGTGCCATAGCCATGTCTCTCCAGCCAATGGGGGACCCTTGGGTGGGTTTCACCCTGTGCCAGGATGATCAGACATGGGGTTTGCTGTTGACTGTTTCCTTCTTCTTTCCTCCCAGCCCCGCCAAGCTCCATTTCAGCAACTTCCTTCCTCCTTTCCGTCCTTCCTTCCTTTCCTTTCCTTTCCTTTCCCTTCCTTTCCTTTCCTTTCCTTTCCTTTCCTTTCCTTTCCTTTCCTTTCCTTTCCTTTCCTTTCCTTTCCTTTCCTTTCCTTTCCTTTCCTTTCCTTTCCTTTCCTTTCCTTTCCTTTCCTTTCCTTTCCTTTCCTTTCCTTTCCTCTGCCCGCTCCCTGGGCTGCCCTGGCAGGGAGCAGCTGGGCACAGCCTCTGTCCGGCCTCACGCAGCCTCTCCCCGGCGCTGGGGATGACGACGGTCGCAGCGAGAGCCTGGAGGTGACCAACAGAGGCCACACACCCCTGGACCCATGTGTGCTGGCCACCCATGGGCGATCAGTGGCTGTGGGACCCCCTCTCCTGGCAGGTCGGGGTCCCCCGTGGTGCGGGAGATGGGGATGTCCATGGCCAGGGTGCCATCCGGAGAGGAGCTGGTGCCACACGGGAGCCTGGATGTTGCCAGAGCCCATCACTGGCCACGTGCGGGATGGCACCGTGTCCCATCACTGGTGACACTGGTCAGGGTGCCACTGGCCAAGGCAAGGGCAGAGCATGGAGGAGGATGGGTGAAGGTCAGTCCATCCTCCCCGAAGGCCAGCACCTCCACAGCTGGTCCCCCTCGAGGTGGGCGCATTTGGTGCCCCCCAGCCGGGGCGAGCAGCAGTTTGTGGCCAGCGCGTGGGCGGTTGCAACACCCCCCCACCCAACCCCCCCACACCAGGGTGGGGGTGGGGGGGACGTGGTGACTCAGCCCAGCGGGGCCTGGCCACCAGCGGGAACCCTGAGTCAGGGCTGCGTGCCCATGCCGTGCCCCTCCCTGCCCGCCTCGCCCACCTTATCTCCCGCCCTTAGCACCTGGCACACCTGGGCCAGGGGGGGCTGGCGCCATTCCCCTCCTTTATGGGGAGCAAAGGGCAGGCAGAGGGTTGGCAGGCAGGTGCCGTGTCCCTCCCCCCCACCCCGGGGACACTGGCTTGGGGACATGACCCCCCGCCCCCCCGCCGGGGTGGCCAGCCAGCTTGGCGCATCGTGGTGGCCAAGGTTGCCCGGCGCCGCCGTTGGCCACCATGGCGCTGACCCATGGTGCCACATCCCAGCACGCCATCCCCCGCTGACGGGAGAAGTGGGATGCCGTGCCAAAGGGGGCACGCTGACCCACACAAGGGCCACTTGCCCCTCTTCCCTGTCCCCCCCGTTGCCCGCCTGTGTGGTCGGGCTCTTGCACAACCCCTCTCTTTTTCCGCCAACGTTGCCGGGGCCGGAGGCCCCCTCCCTGCCCCGGCTGTGTGGCTGCGCTGGCACGGGGCTCTTCCCCTTTCTGCCCGGCCTCAAGTTGCCAGCAGCACCGGCATGGTTGCCCGGGGCCGTGCCAGGGCGCTACGGTGGGGCTGCCCCCCGAATGGGGGGGGAACCCCCCCATTCGGGGGGCAGCCCCACCGTAGCGCCCTGACACGGCCCCGTCCAGGCTGATGTGGGCGGCTGGGGCGGGTGCTGGGTGCCAGCGGTGGGGTGTGGGGAGTGCTCTCCTGGCTGCTAATTGCTGTTTAGCCAGGGACGCAGAGGGTGTAATTAAGGGGGGGGGGGATTGCGTGAACCTGCAGCCAGCCCCAGGGGTGGGGGGGCTGCGTTGGGGGAAGGGAAGCGGGGCCTGTGCCCCACTGGTGCCCCCCTGCCCAAGGGGGAGCAGGCGACACTGGTGCCACCCCCGGGTTGCCACGTCCCCGTCATGGGACTTCGGGGACCTGCTTTTGGGGGGGCCAGAGTGGGATGTGTGTTTGCAGGGTTAGGGGGGGGAGTGGGGGGCAGCTCCAGGGCTGGCCAGGCAGGCCACGGCACGCTGCACCGAGCCCAGCCCTGCGGTGGTAGCCCCGCTCCTGCCCGAGCCCAGGCGCCCTCCCGGCTCGGCCGCGGCCAGCGGCGAGCACCCAGCACCCATCGCCCTGCCCCAGGGCGGCGGGAGGGCGAGGGCCTGTCCGACGCCTCGGCGCGGGGGGCCGGTGCGAGGCGATGCCGGTGGCGGGGAGGGGATGCCCGGGGCACGGGGCGGCCGTCCTGCCAGTGCTGGGAATTTCCTCCCGCGGGAGGTGGGGGGGCCAGGGGATGCCCCCCTGGCCGGTTCCGGGTTGGCGCCCCGCGGCAGAGCGCCGGCCACGAAGGGTTAATGCCGTGTGTGTTCTGGGAAGCGGGGCTGGGAGGTGCGTGACCCGGGGTGTGGGCGTCGACTCCTTTTGAGGTGGGATCCTGCGCTCAAGTGCAGCGGGGAGCGGGGCCAAGTTCACACAGCACCCTGCCTTCCCCTCCCTGCCGCTCACGGGCTGCCGACCCGGCCGCCGCGCAGCACCGAGCCACACCGGGACACGCGCCAGGTGAGCCGCACGCCCACCCTGCCGCCGGCCACCCGCCTGGCCGAGAAGGTGCCGGGGCGGCGGGGACCTGGCGTGGTACCGGGAGGGCTGGGCATGGCTGCTGTGGCACCGGCCAGGAGGCTGCCGGGATGCTGGCGTCGGCCGAGCCCTGCACCGCCCTCGCTGCCGGTGGGACGGGACGGGAAGGGAAGGGACGGGTGGCGAAGTCACCGTGGCCTGGCAGAGCGGGGCCCGCACCTTGCGGCGTCGATGCCAGGCAGCCGGACGCGCCTCTGCCTGGCCTGGGCGGGGGGGAAGGTTTTAGCAGCAGGAGGGTGCCGTGATGCCAGCCTGGGGCTGGTGGGCAGGGGGCTGGCACAGGGGTTCGGTGGTTGCTTGTCCATGCTGCAGGTGCCAGGGTTGGTGCTGGTGACGCCACTGGTGCTGCCGCCACGGCTCCATCACGGCAGGGCTGCCCGTGCCCAGCCTCCAGCCCAGCTACTGTGCCGGCCTGGCACGGGGCCCCGGGAGCTGCGCCGGGCAGCGCCGGCTGGGTGCAGAGGCAGAGCTGGGCCATGGCACTCGCAGCCCCTTCCCCGGGGCTGACGGCTGCCATGCCGCCGGAGGAGCCTGGTGCCAGGGAGCGCTCCTGCTGGCACCACGGGCGCAAGGAGCTGGACGGCAGCGGGGGGCCGGGGTGGTGCCGTGGGGCTCACTCCCCAGCACCATGGGGTGGGGGGGGTCTGTTTATCCTCTTCTGTCTTCAAACCATTTCCTTTCGGCTCCGCTCGCTGTTTTCTTCTTCTTTCAAAGAGCAGGACCGATTCCCCCCCCGGCCACCCTCCCTCCAGCACCGGGACCCCCAGCACACCTCTGGCGTGTGCCCACTTCAGGGCCACCAGCCTGGCACAACCCTGGCCCATCACCTTCCCCACTGGGTGGGCAGAGGGGCTGCGCAGCCCCCTGCCCCGCGGCCGTGCCATCCCCCTGCACTGTGGCGGCTGGCACCGGGGCTGCTGCTGCTCCACACCGCCTTCGGGTAGGGTGATGGTGGGGGGAGATGCACAGCCCTGACACCTGGGTCCCCTTCCCAGCTCCCAAAGGATGAGGGGCCCCTGTGGGGCGAGGGGCTGGGGGCCATGTTGGTGGCTGGCGCCGCGCTCCCCTTCCTGGGTGACTCATTCTCCCCGGTGTGGCTGTGAAGTCCCTCGATAGCGTTTGCAACTCTTGTGACTGAAAGCAGCGGCACCCGGCAGCAGCCCGGGGCAGGGGCCACGCTCCCCAGGACCCCTGCCCCCCCTTCCCGTGGGGGACCAGGTCAGGGGGACCCCCCCCAGGCACCCCATCGTAACCCACATCTCTCACCATCCCCGAGCTGGGGCCGGTGCCTGGCACAGGCTGGCATCGTGCCCGTGTGCTGGGTGCCATCCCGGCTCAGCGGTGTGGGAACACAGCCAGTCCCCAAGCAGGGTGGGTGCCGGCAGGGCTGGACCCCCACCCTGCTGCGTGTGGCTGTGCTGGGGCGGCAGACCCCCAGGGTGGTTGGGGGGGGGCTGGCAGGTAGTGGGGGCTGGCAGGTAATGGGGGCTGGCGGCGGTTTCGCCAGGTGGCGCGGGCCGGTGGCAGGATGTCAGGGTGACCCGGGCAGGCATTGTTCCTGCTGCCACCCGCCCCGCCATGGGAGCTGGCTCAATGTGGGGAGCGACCCCCCCTTTCCCCGGCCCCGTGTGGCTGCCGCAGCCGAAACGGGCCCGGCCGCAGGCATTGACGTAACCGAGAAAGCCCTGGCGCGGCGGGGCTGCGGGCATCTTTGCCAGCCCCCTCCCTGGCCCGTGCCCCCCGTGCCATCATCTCCAGCCCCGGCCAGGGAACGCCGGGGGGCCGGGGGTGGCTCCGACACCCTCACACCTCATGTCCCCCCCCATTTCCTTATCGCCGCTGCGATCTCCTCGATGGCAGCACCCGCTCAGCATGTGACTTCGCTCCAGCGGGGAGGATGCGCGGGGGGGCGGGGGGTGTCGGGGAAGAAGCCGTAACGGGCGGTTTGGTGGATGGAAAATCCCCCTCCTGACAGCACCTCGCCCCCGCCCCGCGCCCTCGTCCGCAGGCATCCGGCCCCATGGCTGCTCACCGGGGGTCCCGGCCTCCCTTGCCCGCCTGAGCTGGGCCTCTGCCAGGGAGCCCTGTGGCATCGGCAGCACCAGGGCTGCTCCCGCCTGCAGGTGACACGGCGAGGCCGGTGATGAGGCCGGTGGCCATGCCTGTTCCTTGGAGCACCCCGTCACCCGCTGGGGCCTCAGCTGCTGCACCAGCCCCCAGCACTCCCTGGCACAGAAGCCCCCACATAGGCACGTGCTGGCCCCGTGCCCGGGTGTCCCATGGGGCCAGGGGTGCTGCAGGGGTCAGGGGACAGCGGGGTCCATCCTGCTGCCATCGAGATTTGGTCAGGATAGGCAGTGATGGAGGATCCAGGTGCCACCCCATCCCGGGAACACAGCCCTGGGGGTCCCTCAGCAGGCAGCGTGTCCCCATCATCCCCCCCTGCCCACCCGAGCTGCAGCGCGGGGTGCTCGCCTCCCCTAATCCTGCCCCCGCTGCTAATCCAGCCTAATCCCACCGGGGGCTGTCGCTGCCTGTTGGCTCCCGGGGCCCTGATGGCTTAATCGCCCCTAATCCACTCGCCCCCGCCCCAGCAGGCAGCAGGGACCCCGGCCGGTGGCGGGACGGGCTCCTGGCAAGGAAACGCGGGGGGGGGGGGGGGCGGGCGGCCATGGGTGCTTGGCGCCAGCATCCCGGGCGGTCGGCACTGCCCGGCTCCCAGTTTCAGGGGCGGCTGCCGCCTGCCATGCCGGTCGGGCCTGCTCGGCAGCGGCTGGGGCGGCTCCGCAGCCGGTTGCTCCGGGGCCGTTCCCAGCCGCCTGCCGAGGCAGCCCCAGCTGGCGGCCGCCCAAGCGCAGGGAGCGGCCGGCGCGGGGATGGGCCCCTGCGCCGGGGGCCGCCGGCCGCGCCGCCCCTCCACGGGCAAGAGGGGGCACGTCCCCCGCGCCCGCCGACGGCACAGCATGGCTTGGCACGGCGCGGTGGGGTTCGGGTTGGATGGGCCTGGCGCGGCTCGGTGTGGGCTGGTGCAGCTCAGGGATGTCCAGTGCCACATGCCACCGTCCGCCGCAGTTTCGCCCGGCTCAGCATGGCACGGCATGGCTCTGGCAGCACCAAGAGCCTGAACATGGCGGTGCCGTGTGCCCACCTCTGCCCACCCCAGGGTGCTGGCAGGGCTGCAGCTGCCAGATGGACACGCTGCCCTGGTGTCACCCAGCATCACCGGGCACCCAGGAGGGCATCGCCCGTGGTGGGCAAGGGGTCTCAGGCCGGGGTGTAGCGCCGGAGCTGCCACTGCTGCCCGCACCCTGCCTGTGGGTCAGGAGGGCAATGGGTTCTCCCTTCCCACAGCCTCCATCACCCGCCCACGCCGGCTCCGTGGAGGCGCGGGGGTCCCCAGCGCAGCACCGCAAGGACCCCGGCACCAGTGCCGGGTTTATGGCTGAAGCCAAGCCCTGCCAGCCGCAGCGTGGGAAAGGCCCGGCTCACGCAGGCAGGGCTTGGCTGGGCGAGGAGCAGCCCCGGGCTGGGGCAAAGAGGGAGGGAGGGGGCCGGGCCCCCACCGGGAGCGGGGGCAGAAACCGGCGGCGCGGGTGCAGATCCTAATCTGCGGTGGCAGGAAGCGTGGCCCCCGTTCCCAGCCCCGGCTGGGCTCCGTGGGGCGGCCCCCGGCCCTCGGGGCCCTCTTCCCAGCACTCGCCCGCCCACCCGCGCCCGCCGCCGCCGGTGAGGCCCGTGTTCCCAGGACGAGGGTGCCGGGAGCCAGTGGCAGCACCCGGCCACGCCGGGGGGGTGGGGGGGTGGGTGGGCTGGGGCAGGAAACGCCGCGCCTCGACGCCGTTCAAAGGCGCCGCGCTGAGATTTCCCCCTTTGCTGTGGTGTCGCGGGGGGCGGCGCGGGCGGTCGGGTGCTGGCGGCAGAGGAAGCGCGGGGGGCTGCGGCGGGGGGTCCTGCTGCCCGCCAACCCCAGCACAGGCTGGGTGGGGGTGAGGGCAGCCCCCAGCCTGCCCCGGTTTGGTGTCCCACCAAAACCCTGGCGCCGCTGCCTCCGAGCCCCGTGCAATGGAGGTTTCCTCGCGCCCCGGCTTTGTGGTGGAGCTGGTGCTTCAGCCACGGCGTTTCCTCCCTGCACCGTCTTTTGGCTGGTTCCCGGGCTGGTGGGTGAGCATCCCCTCTTCCCCGCAGGTGAGGACGATGGCCAGCCCAGAGGACGACCTCATCGGCATCCCCTTCCCCGAGCACAGCAGCGAGCTGCTGAGCTGCCTGAACGAGCAGCGGCAGCTCGGGCTCCTCTGCGATGTCACCATCAAGACGCAGGGGCTGGAATACCGCACCCACCGCGCCGTCCTGGCCGCCTCCAGCCGCTACTTCAAGAAGCTCTTTGCTGGGCCGGGGCCGGGGCAGGAGGTCTGTGAGCTGGACTTTGTGGGGCCAGAGGCGTTGGGCGCGTTGCTAGAGTTCGCCTACACGGCCACGCTCACCATCAGCAGCGCCAACATGGGCGAGGTGCTGCGGGCCGCCCGGCTGCTGGAGATCCCCTGCGTGATCGCCGCCTGCGTGGAGATCCTGCAGGGCAGCGGGATGGAGGCGCCCGGCCCCGATGATGGCGACTGTGAACGCGCCCGACGCTACCTGGAGGCTTTCGCTGCCCTCCCCGAGGGCGAGGCGCCCCCCCCGCCGCCCCCCCGCCCCGCCGCCCGCCGCAGCAAGAAGACCCGCAAGTTCCTGCAAGCCCGCGGCTCCCGGCTCAACAACCACACCGAGGAGCCGCCCGCCGAGGCCGAGGGCTGCGGCAGCCCGCCGCTGCCCCCCGGCCCGCCCTCGCCCCCCTTACCCGAGGGGCTGCCCCTGCCCTACGACAGCTTCGAGCTGCCCGAGGAGGAGGAGCTGCCCCCGCACCCCTTCCCCTTCCCCTACCAGCCCTCCCTGTCCCCCGAGGAGGCTGGCTCTGACGAGGACGCCATTGACCCCGACCTGATGGCGTACCTGAGCTCGCTGCACCATGAGTCGCTGGCGCCCGGGCTGGATACGCCCGACAAGCTGGTACGCAAGCGCCGCTCACAGATGCCCCAGGAGTGCCCCGTCTGCCACAAGGTCATCCACGGCGCCGGCAAGCTGCCCCGCCATATGCGCACGCACACAGGCGAGAAGCCCTTCGCCTGCCAGGTCTGCGGGGTCCGCTTCACACGGTGAGTGCTGCCGGACGGGCACCCAACGGCATCCCCCCCGCGGCACCTCCCCTGCCGGAGCCTGGCTGCGTGTGTGGCACGGCGCGGTGCAGGTTGGTGGGTTTGGCTCCACACCATGAGTGCTGCCGGGGCAACCCTCTGTGTCTGCTGGGTACCCGGCAGCATCTCTTGCCACCGCATCCCCTGCACCGCATCCCCCGCCAGCCCTGCCGGTGCCTGGCCGCATCCCCGCCGTGGCGCAGTCCCGGTCCGTGGGCTCCTCTGGGCAGCGTGAGCACTGCTGGAGCGACCCTCCCTGCCTGCCACCCCGGCAGCATCTCCTGCCACACTGGCACCTGCCTGCATCCCTGCTGCGGTGCAGCACCGGGATGCATTTCACACCGGTGCCGCAGCGGTCCCCCTGCACCCACACCGGGATGTGGTCCCCCTGCCCCGCCACATCCCCCGCGCCCTGCGGCGCATCCCTGCCACACCATGGCACCGTCCCCCTGCCCGCCGCGGCCAGACAGTCACATCCCCGGGGGTGCTGGCCGACCTGTACCAATGTCTTGCCTTGTCTGTGTGTCCGTCCGGCCCCCAGGAACGACAAGCTGAAGATCCACATGCGCAAGCACACGGGCGAGCGGCCCTACTCCTGCCAGCACTGCAGCGCCCGCTTCCTGCACAGCTACGACCTGAAGAACCACATGCACCTGCACACGGGTGCCCGGCCCTACGAGTGCTACCGCTGCCACAAGGCCTTCGCCAAGGACGACCACCTCCAGCGGCACCTCAAGGGCCAGAACTGCCTGGAGGTGCGGACCCGCCGCCGCCGCCGTGACGAGCCGCCCCCACCGCCCGCCGGCCCCCCCGGCCTCGACCTCTCCAACGGGCGCTTGGAGGGGCTGCGCCTCTCCATCGCCCGTTACTGGGGTCCCGTACAGCCCAAGGAGGAGGAGGAGGAAGCAGAGGGCGAGGAAGGGCCGCAGCCGGACGGTGCCGTGCCGGTAGAGACGGCGTAGAGCCACCGCCATGGCGGGTGGCGGTGCCGAGCCGTGCCCGCCGGGGTTTCTGTTCCCGTTTTTCCCGTCACGGTTTGTTCCCAGTTATGCAAAGGGGGAAACTCCCCCCTGGCCGATTTGCACAATGGGGTGGGGGGGGGGGTCCCCTTCGCCCCCCCCGCCGTGCCGGGTATCCCCCTCGCCGTGTCCGGGTCATGTCCCTCCCCCCCCGCCTGCCGTACCCAGGCGGTGGAGCCCCGGCAAGGATGGGGAGGGAGGGGGAGGCGAGACCGGGGGGGTTATCTCCCCAAAGCCCCCCCGTGGATGCCCCCCCACAGCGGGGCAGGAACAGGGCCCCCCCCCCGCCATCCAGGGGGAGCGCGGGGCGGGGCCCCACCCTGCGCTCCCCCCGGTTGGCGGGGGGGGGTGTGTGTGTGCCTCCCCACACTGTAAATAGCTTGTGTTCCCTGCCCCCCC
>QJSC01007013.1:50469-67145 GCA_003697955.1 Calidris pygmaea | reverse complement strand
GGGGGGGGGGGGCCCCATCCCTTAATCCCCGGGGGGCATAATGCCGGGTGGGGGCAAGGGGGGGGCCCCCGCCTCGGCCCCGTGGACCCTCTGGTGGTCCTTGAGGGATTCCTTGTAGCGGAAGCTGCGGCCGCAGGCCGGGCACTGGTAGGGCCGCTCGCCGGTGTGGATGCGCTGGTGCTTGAGCAGGTTCTGCTTGCGGATGAAGCTCTTGCCGCAGGCGGCGCAGGCGAAGGGCCGCTCGCCCGTGTGGAGCCGCTGGTGGTTCTGCAGGTGCTCCTTGCGGCTGTAGCACTTGCCGCACTCGCCGCACTTGTAGGGCCGCTCGCCCCGGTGGATCATCTGGTGCCGCACCAGCCCCGAGTGGCAGTTGAAGCTCTTCCCGCACTCGGCGCAGGGGTAGGGCCGCTCGGCCGCGTGGCTCCGCTGGTGGATCCGCAGGCTCTTCTTCCCGCTGAAGCTCTTCCCGCACTCGGCGCAGCCGTGAGGACGCTCCTCGGCGGGGACCGGGGTGGAGGTGGGGACCCCCGGCCCCTCGCCCCCCGGTTCTGAGCCTGGGGCTTTGCCCAGTCTGTGCTGTGCCGGCAGAGCCCCCGCCGGTGGCACCGCCGCCGCTTGTCCCTCGGGGTTCCCGAAGCCGGCGCCGGGGAAGAGCAGCTCCCCGGAGCCACCCGGCAAACCCACCTCCTCGGGGGGCTCGGCGTGGGGGCACCGCTCCTCCGTCTTCACCAGCAGCCCCTCGCCGGCTGCAGGGGAGAGAAAGGCTCCGGTCAGCAGTTCCCAGAGGACCGGGGATGTCCCCGAGCCACAGCCCAGCCCGGGTGGGTGTTTTCTCCCTCCTCATCCCCATCCCAACCCTCCGAGGCCGGGCTCGGCGTCGCTCACCGGGACCAGGACCGGGACCCGGCAGCATCTCCCTCTCCGGCAGCTCCCAGGGCTCGCGGACACAGGGCTCTTCCTCCTGCTTGATCCACGACAAGAAGTCGTGCGCCGTGATCAGGGCGTCCGCGCCTGCGGGGGAAGGACGGGGACGGGGACTCAGCCCGGGGGGGGCCACGTCCTGCCCCCCTGCCCTGAGGGGGGAGTAACGGCTCCCCCCGCGTTGGGCACGGCGCCGGGCTGACCTGCGCAGGGGTCCGCCGGCATCCCCCGCTCCTCCGGGAACTGCTGCTCCCCCACGAAGGCCACCTCCTGCTTGATCCGGGACAGGATGTCGGAGGTGGAGATCAGCGACTCTGTTCACAAGGAGAGACTTGGCTGTGGCCACCCATCACCACCCCGTGGCCAACGCGCCTCGGGGCGTGGGACCCCCTGGCTATGGCCATGAGGGACATCCCCGTCCCACATCAAACACCCCCTGGGGAGATGTGGGGACAGGTCACCTTGGGACAACTCAGGGGATGGATGACCATGGGACAGGCCATGGGGATGGGTCACCTTGGGAGAGTCCATAGGGACAGGTGACCATGGGACAGCCCAGGGGGATGGGTGACCATGGGACAGCTTGTGGGGATGGGTCACCTTGGGAGAGTCCATAGGGATGGGTGACCATGGGGACGGGTCACCTTGGGACAGCCCAGGGGATGGGTGACCATGGGACAGGTGACCATGGGGACGGGTCACCTTGGGACAGCTCATGGGGATGAATGACCATGAGACAGTCCGTGGGGATGGATGACCATGGGACAGTCCGTGGGGATGGGTCACCTTGGGACAGCTTTTGAGGACGAGTGACCACGGCACAGCCCATGGGGACGGATGGGTGACCATGGAATAGCCCATGGGAACAGATGACCATGGCACAGCCCATGGCCATGGGTGACAATGGCACAGCCGAAAGGGACGGGTAACCATGGGAGAGCCCATGTGCTCTGACCCAGCATGGTGGCATTGGGGGACACATGGATCTCCCGGTGACAGATGCCCAAGACCCCGGCACATCAGTCCTGGGGAATTTTCCGGGGTCACTCATGGTGGTCCCCCCGTCACACAATTGGGGTGCAGAGTCTGGCCAGGGCTTCAAAACCGGGTCCTGGGGGGCCTGGACCACCGGGGAAGGAGGTGGGACATCCCTGGGGTGGGGGGACCAGGAGGTGGGAGGCAGTGGGGACGGGAGGGGACCCGGCCGGTGTCTCACCCGCGCAGGTGTCCGGCGGCAACTCCCTCTGCTCCAGCTCCCTCTGCTCGGGGACGCAGGGACCCTCCCCGCGCTCCCCCCGGGGCTGCGCCTCGCTCCGGGAGATGGCACCGTCTGCGGGGGGGGAGGGGGAGACAGCGGGGCTGGCACCGGTGGAGGGGGCTGCACCCACCCCACCCTCCCCATCACCAAGAGGTGGGGGGATGTCGAGAGGGCACATCGGCATCTCTTCTAACGCCTAAATTTGGGAGGTCTGTGTGGCGCAGACGCTCAGTTCCCTCGATTTTGGGGGATGAGGACCCTCTCCAGCCCCCCCCCACCCTGGACTTGGTGGCACAAGTTGTCACACGTGGTCACACTGGCACAAGCACATGGGTTCCCTCTGAAATGGGGGGTCCCGTGTGCCACCACTGACTTCTTGTAGGGGACCAGGACACCCACGTCCGCAACCCTCTGGTGGAGACGCAGCCGTCGCCCCGTGTCCTGCCAGGGAAAAGGGGGCGAAAAGGGACGTTTACCCAGGGAGAGCAAAGCCTCGTAGTTCTCCTTCACCAGGTTGTTGTACAGCTCCTTCTGCCACTCCTCCAAATTCTTCCACTCCTCCGCCGAGAAGTAGACGGCGATGTCAACAAACGTCACCGGCACCTGCAGGGACAAGCCCCCGGCAACTCAGCGGCGCCCACCCCCCAGGAGTCCCCCCCCTCTGGACCCACAGCACCCCACTGGGAGCCATTACCTTGGGGACCTCGCCCCGGGGACCGGGTGGCAGCCGCAGCACCCAGAAGTTCCTGTTCTTCAGGAGGTTCTCCACGTTCTCCAGGCGCCGCTGGAGCAGCCCGTACTCCTGGATGAGGGTGCCCAGCACAGCCCACTTGCTCTCCAGCTGGTTCCCGAACTCCATGGTGGTCTTCTCGCAGTCTAGGAGCTTCTTCTCGGCGGTGCCGGACCGACCCTCCAGGCTGAGCAGGCGGGTGGCGAGGAGGTCGATCTTCCTCTCCATGGCCTGCACGGTGGCCACCACGGTCCAGAGGGATGCCTCAGCCGAGTGGAGCTGCGCCTCCCGCACGTGAGCCCGCTCCGGCAGCAGCGGCGGCTGCAGCGGCATCAGGTGGGGGGCTTCCACGTTCCACTCCTGCACCTGGGGCGTGGGGAGGGCAGGGGTGACAGGGGGCCCGTGGTCACCTCCCTCCTGGGTCATGCCCAGAGCCCTGGACCCACAGCAGGCACCGGTCCCCCCAGTTCAGGAGCTTTTTGGCACCACGGGGGGCATGCCCTACCCCCACCACCGTGGCCACCCCGTGCCATTGACTCGTCCGGGTGGGATTTGGCCCCTGGAGCTGCCAGTGGAGGATGGGGCTGGGAGAAGGGGGGGGACAGGAGCAGGTGGGGGCACGGGGCAGCCTGGACCAGGGGTGCCTGGAGACCTCCTGGGGCTGGAGCCTGCATGGAGCATCTTGGGGGCACGGGGGCATCCTGGGGACATCCCGGGTCAGCAGTGCCTGGCCACATCCCAGGAGCATGGGGACATCCCGGGTCAGCATTGCCCAGGGACATCCCAGGCATGGGGACATCCTGGGGACATCCTGGGTCAAAGGTTCCTGGGGACATCCCAGGGGCACTGAGGCATCTCGGGAGCATGGGGACATCGCAGGTCAGAGGTGCCCAGGGACATCCTGGGGACACGATGGCACCCCTGGGTCAGCAGTGCCTGGCCACATCCCGGGGACAGGGGGACATCCCAGGTCAGCAGTGCCTGGCCACATCCCAGGGACATCTCAGGTCAGCAAGTGCTCGGCCACATCCTGAGGGCGCGGGGACATCCCGGGTCAGAGGTACCCAGGGACATCGGGGGGTCAGCAGCAGTGCCTGGCCACATCCTGGGGACACGGGGACATCCTGGGCCAGTGGTGCCCGGCCACATCCCGGGGACATCTCGGGTCAGCGGTACCCAGGGACATCGGGGGGTCAGCAGCGGTGCCTGGCCACATCCTGGGGACACGGGGACATCCTGGGCCAGTGGTGCCCGGCCACATCCTGGGGACATCCCGGGTCAGCGGTACCCAGGGACATCCCGGGACAGTGGTGACCGGCCACATCCCAGGGACACGGGGACATCCCGGGTCAGAGGTGCCCAGAGACATCCTGGTTCACCGGTGCCCGGCCACATCCCGGGGACATCCCGGGTCAGCGGTACCCAGGGACATGCCGGGTCAGCCGGTGCCCGGCCACATCCCGGGGACATCGCGGGTCGGGTCCCCAGGGCCACCCGGGGCTGGCGGGCGCAGGGGGTCGCGGGGGTTCCGCGGGCGAGGGATACCGGGCGGTGCGGGGAGGGGGGGGGTGGTGTNTGGGCCGGGCCCCGGCTGGGAGCGGGCCGCGGCGGGGAGAGCGCGGAGCGGAGCGGGGCCGCGCTGCCGCCCGCCGCCGCGCCGGGGCCGGGAACGGGGCCGGTAACGGGAGCGGGGCCGCTGTCGGTGGCTGCGCGCTGCGGGCCGGGCCCCGCCGCCCCGCCGAGGAGCCAGGGGCAGCCGGGGAATTGCATCCGCCTCCTCCGGGCTTGGCGGCGGCGGCGGGCGGGGGGGAGCGAGCGGCGCCGAGCGCGGAGCACTGCCGCCTACCGGCACCGGGGCCGCCCGCCACCGGCACCGGCCTCAGCACCGGCACGGGACTCAGTGTCGGCACGGGCACCGGCGTTGGTACGGGCACCGGCCGCAGGACCGGCACGGGAGTCAGCACCGGCACGGGCACCGGCATCGGCGCTGGCACCAGAGTCAGCACCGGCACGGGCACCGGCACCGGCATCGCTGTCAGTACCAGCACGGGAGCCAGTACTGGCACGGGCACCGGCATCGTCATCAGTACTGGCACAGGAGTCAGTACCGGCACGGGCACCGGCATTGGCACTGGCACCAGTGTCAGTACCAGCTTCAGCACTGGTATCAGCACTGGCACCAGCGCCACATCAGTAGCAGCACCAGCACCACCACCGGCATGGGCGTCACCACCAACATGGGCATCGGCACTGAGACAGGCACCAGCACCGGCACCAGCACTGGCATCAGCACTGGCATCAGCACTGGCACTGGTGTGGGAGTCAGTACTGGCACCAGCACCGGCACCAGCACCAGCACTGGCATGGGCACCAGTACCAGCACTGACACTGGCACCAGCACTGGTACCGAGCCCCAGGACCAGTATCTGCACCAGTGCCCAGCGCTGGTATCGGCATTGGCGTCAGCACTGGCACCAAGCCCTGGCACTGGCTTTGGCATCAGTATCGACACTAGAATTTGCACAGACGTTGGCACCGGTGTAGTCCCGGGCATCGGTATTAGCACTGGCACCAGCATCGGCACTGGCACCGGCACCAGTATGAAACCCCAGGACCAGTATCAGGACCAGTGTCGGCACTGGTATCGGCACTGGCATCAGCACTGGTGCCAAGCCCTGGCACTGGCACCAACAGCACCAGTATCGACACGGGCATTGGCACTGGTGTCATCACAGCATCGGCACCAGTGTCAGCACTGGTACCAAGCCCCAGCACCAGTATCAGCCTCAGCATTGGCACCAGTATCAGTGTCAGGACCAGTGTCGGTGCTGGTATCGGCATTGGCATCAGCACCGGCACCAAGCTCTGCCCTCGGCACCAGTGTTGGCACCGGCACTGGCACCAGCATCCCCACTGGTACCAGCCCCAAGCTCCAGCATCAGCCCCAGCCCCAGTATCAGCCCCGGATCCAGTATCAGCCCCAGCCCCGATCCCAGTGGGTGCCCGGAGCCCGATGCCCCCGGGCTGCCCCGCTCAGCCCCCCACGGTGACAGCCCCACGGGTGGCTGGTTGGGGCTGGGGACAGGAGTGTCCCCTCCAGCCCTTGAGCTGTGCTGCTGCGGGACTCCCCTGTCCCCCCTCCAGCAGACACCGGGTGACACCGGGTGACACCAGGGGACCGGGACGGTGGCTCTGTTGGACACGGAGCCGGAGCAGGGACGGCCGCAGGCTCGGGGCAGAGCGGGCGGTGGGACGAGAAGGGTTAACGGGCTGAGCCGGCGTCACGGGAGCCCGAGCAGCCATTTCGCTGGAGGATGCCATCGCTTCCCGCCCCAGCGTCCCCTCCAGCGCCGTGTCCCCCACCTGGGGCACCTCTAAACCCCCCCGGCCCCTACCCCATGGCCCAGTGTCCCCACGGCACAGCCCACCCGCTGAGCTGGCACCCGCCGGCGTCCGGGGCAGGAGGAGGGGACCAGGGTGTCCCCTGGGACCGAGGGTCCCGTGGGGATGTCCCAGGGGGCTGGGGAGCAAACAAAGGTGGGGGAGACGGGACCCCAAAGGGCCCCCCAGCTTTAGGGGAGCTCCTTCTCCCTCTGTAATGAAGGGAGCGGGCGGGAAATGATGTTTTTCGGCAGAATAAAAAACAGCTCGGGATTGGGGAAGTGCCATCATCCAGGACTGTCCCCTCCACCCGGGTCCCTCACCCAGACCTCCGGCACGACGGCGGGGGACCGGGAGGGCACAGGTGCCAGCCTGAGACAATGGGGACCATCAGACAGACACAGCAGGGTCACATAAACCCCATTTCTTTGGGAAAACAGCAAACCCCGACAGTTTACTGGGTTCTTTTTTTCACTCCCCGCCATCCCCTCGCCCCCAGCAGCTCCGGGAGGGAAGGAGCCACCTCCTGCCCCTGCTGGGAGGGGACAGGGACCGGCCACTGTCCCACCTTCTCACCGATCCGGGAGGCAGGTCCTTGCTGACGGGGAGCAGTCACGGTGACAAACACACACAAATGACACCTCCATGAAGAGGGGACAGCAGGGACCCACGCGGCCACTGTGGCCACCAAGGGGTTTGGTCATAAAAAAATCAAAGCTTTTCCATAAAACCTGCTCGGAGCTGGTGGGGATCGGTGACCCGCAGTGACCAGGGTACGAAAGCCAGCCCTTGGGGCTGCTGCTGGTCCTGGGGGGCTGCTGAAACCCCTCCCCGCTTGCGGGGGGGTCTGTCCCTCTTGCACCCCCTCCCAGTCTCCCCTACCTTGTTCAAGGACACCCACCAGGCAAGGCCACCGCCGCGGTGAGGACACAGGACCTAAAATGCTCCCCTGGACCCCACAGGAGGGTTGGGGCACCCAGAACCTCATGGCCAGGGCAGGGAGTCCCCCGTTTTCTCCTCTCCTCCCACGAGACGTCTGGTTTCGTGTGGTTTTGGTGGGATTTGAGGTTACGGCTGCTCCCGCACTGCTTAAAACTGCAGGTTGAATCAAGAGTGTGGACAACAGGTTGCCCACGGGCCAGCGATGTGCCCTGGTGGCCAAGGCGGCCAATGGTCTCCTGGGGGGCATCAAGAAGACGGGGTAAAGAGAGAGAGAGAGAGACAGACAAGCACAGAGAAACTTGAAAAAGAAATCACCTTTTATCAATACTAACCTCGAAATTTGCAAACTGAAATTTGCAGACCCCTCTTAATTTGCCAACTGAAGAGAAGGGGACGGGAGAGGGCACCTCGGAGGACAATCCGAAAAGCAGAATTAAACCAGAAAGGGCAGAAAAGCCTCAATTGCTCCATCCCGACCTCATTTCTACTGTTCAGGGAATGGAAGGGCTCTTAAAACTGAAAAATATCTTATTTTCAGACGTGATTCCATCCCTGCTACTGACAAGGGAGCAGCTTTACATTTGCAGACTAAACAAGACCTAATGCTTTTTAAAAATAAAAGCAATAAATGTGTTGGAAATCCTCTTTAAAGAAAACTCGTCTTGCTAAAGATCTGGTTGGTTTTTTTTTTCCCTCCGGCCACACAAACCCAGGAGTTTATGCCGTGGCTTGGATTTCCCAAAGCACAAATGTTATTTCTCAACACAAATTGAGGAATTTTCAGCGTAGGTTTCTTATTAATTAATCTAATCTACAAAAAACTCTTCCTCTCCCTGCTACGAGAGAATTAAGAGTTTCCCAGGGAGGGATTGAGAGAATCTGCCGATTCCTGGGTGCGTTCCAGTGAAAAAGACCCGATTTGTACCCTATTTCAGGCAAGTTTGTTCCATTTTCCTTCAGCCGGAGCTCTGGGCTGGGATAACTCTTCATCTCGCGGCGCTTTCTGACGCTGGGTGTAAATCTTCAATGGTTTGCATTTAAGAGTTATTTTTCCATGGAGACTGGAAACGCGACGTTTAAATACAGCGTCAGAAATAGCTATTTTTGAAGTTTCTAACAGCAACACGTGGAAGGAATGATTCCTCCCGCACATCAATGATTTGTTTAATGGCTCTGGGCAAAGCCGAGGGAAAATTCCTGCCAGTGGAGAGGGGAGGAGGGTCTGTATTAGAGACAAAATCAAGGAAAATGATCTTTTTTTTAAAGCTGGATCTCTGTATTAACACCTCAGCACTTTTTACATCCCCAACAGAGAGCAGTTCACCGAGTGGGTGCAGAGAGACACTGGGAGAGGCTGCATTTCTCTCCGTGTTTCGTGCGAGTGGGTCAGGATATTGGGAAAAATCCGCCCCTCACACCGGAACCCTTATGCTTAGAGGAGGAAGAAAATTGATAGGAATTACAGGAATTGAAAAGTTTTCACCAAATCAAAGATACAGCCTCTCTTTACCATTCCTCTGGCATCCACTTCCCAGGACACGAGTCACCTCAGTAGGGTCTGACTCTAGATTTCATTATTTATTTTATTATCAGCCTTATCACCAAAGCTCTTCAATGTTTTTTTCCTTAATTTTGCTGTTTAAGGTTCACTCAGGGGAATCTTTCAAGATCTTTCACCCAGGATTTATTCTCAGCAGCTCCAGAACGAACGGCGCCTGGCGCAAAAACCACGCAATGGGATTCAGCCCCAAAATTCCAGGTGTTCAGCTCTTTCCCAGAGGGAAGCGCAGTTTCAGGAGGATGGCTTTTTTCCACAGGATTTTCTCCGCAAGGAATCGCCTCACACCAAGGAATTCTCACTCAGGAGGGCACGGCGTATGACGTGTGACTGCCAAGGCATTAAGCTGTGTGGGAGAAGAGTAAGAGAAAAGCTGCCCCCAGGGCAATTATGAGAAGGAAAAACAAAAAAAAAAAATAAAAATAAATCGAGAAGCTGGTGATAGAAGAGTTTCCTGGAAGTTATTCTCATATTTGGGAAGAGCAGGGATGCTTTGGGGCCAAGCATAACCCCTCAGACCCCTTCAGAAGCTGTGAAACTCCACCACAGCACCAGTGGGTTCTCACTCTACTGCTCCTCACGGGAAACTGAGGACTTTGATTCCACTCAGAGGCTCCCTGCAAAGCCCGAGCTGGAGGTAACACGAGTTTTTAAACCTTTGAACTCAACTGGAATAAGCAAAAAATGCTGAATATCCCCTGCCTGCAAAGAGAAGACGCGTGATCTACACTGTTTCTGCAGGACTCCCATCCCGTCTGCTGATCTTGGCCCCGAAGCTGAAGCCACTGCTTTAATGTCACTTCTACTTTGCACATACATTAAGAACAGACCCGAGGTATGAGCCCTGTTGGAGCAGGGCCAGAGAGATGCTGGGAGGGCTGGAGCCCCTCTGCTGGGAGCGGGGGGGCTGAGAGAGTTGGGGGGGTTCAGCCTGGAGAAGAGAAGGCTCCGGGGAGACCTTCCAGCCCCTTCCAGTCCCTCAAGGGGCTCCAGGAAAGCTGGGGAGGGACTCTGGATGAGGGAGAGGAGCCCTAGGAGGAGGGGGAAGGGTTTCAGCCTGAAAGAGAGGAGATGGAGCTGAGATGTGGGGAAGAACTTGTTTGGTGGGAGGGTGGTGAGAGCCTGGCCCAGGTTGGCCAGAGAAGCTGTGGCTGCCCCATCCCTGGAGGGGTTCAAGGGCAGGTTGGAGGGGGCTTGGAGCAACCTGGGCTGGTGGGAGGTGTCCCTGCCCAGGGCAGGGGGTGGCACTGGGGGGGCTTTAAGGTCCCTTCCCACCCAAACTATTCTGTGATTCTGTGATTTCCGTGACAGGGCTTTCCCTGCCACGGCTGCTGTCCTACGACTGTAACCACTGAACTAACATGGGTTTTTTTTTCAGTTGCTATTTTTACATCAATCCCAACCATTCGCCTTATCCTACCCTCTTAGAAGCTCCACTTCCTGCTCACAGCTCGGCGGACAATCCTGTGCTGATCATGACATTTTCTCTGTCTTCTCATACCCCAAAAAAAACCTCCCAGCATTTTTCTGCTTTAACAGAGACAGTCTCTAGCACGTGCCATTCGGTGTGCCAGAAGATCTTTTTAATAATGCTTTCGGTACAGTCAGCACTGCTCTACACAACTCCTCCTCCCAGATATGAATCATCTTGCCATTAATTAAAATCAGCTCCTAATCAATGACTGTTAGGCTGGCACCAACCCCATGCTTTTCATGCTCAAACTGGATTCAGCCTCATTAAATTGTCTTATCCTAAAGCTTCACCTATAATCACTGTGTGACTACAGGCATCTCTGGACGGAGAAGGATTTTTTTTTTTTGATAAATGAGTGGGGGAAAAAAAAAATTAATCTCTCTCCCAGGAAAGGTTTTGGCACAAGGGTTACGTGGGTATGTTATGAGTTCGCAAATGATTAGTGAGTCTGGGTTTTTCCACGAAAGTTTTGTCACATTCTGTACACTTGTAGGGCCTCTCCCCGGTGTGAGTTCTCCGGTGGCGGGTCAGGTCGGCGTGGCGAGCAAAGCTCTTGCCGCAGTCTGTGCATATGTAGGATGAGGCCTGACTCTTTTTGGTGTGAATTTGCCGATGTTTCAGAAGGCCCATTTTCAATCTAAAAGTCTTCCGACACTCTGTGCACAGATAGAGTCCTTCCCCCGTACGGGTTTGCTCATAAAAAAGGATCTCTTTGGATTCACCCGGTTCTCCTTCCTCGAGAGAGCTGTTACCTCCTCTGCTTCCCGTTGGATTTCCCTCATCTGCTGTTGAATCCCGACGACTCTCAGATGCTACCCCCTCAACCGAGATTTGGCAAGTGGGGTCTCGGGATCCTCCTGACAATGATCCACACAATTCCGTGTTTTCCACACTCTTGGGGTGGCCCCGCGCCTGGGCTCTGATGGCAGCACCACCGCAGCCTGGAACAGAAACATTCCAAATGCTCCCTTTATCTGAGGCAGGACAACATCAAATCTCCAAAGAATGACAATTCCCGATTCACCATGGCTACATCCGTACAAATAAACCAAGTTTGGGGTAAAAAAAGAAAAATCAGGGATGCAGTAGAACATCACCCCCTACCCCCCTCTAATCCTACAAACCCATGTGGTTTCATTGTGTTTCCAAATTAATTTCTTACGAGCCTTGGGGCCACCACACACCTGTGGGGATCTCCCTTTCCTCAAAATCCGCTTCTTTCGGCTGGACGCTGCTTTTGGGAGCAGGACAGTCTGCGCAAGGAACAGAACATGGAAGTGGTGGTTATTATTTTCCTCTGATATTTTCTTTCCCCCTATTACAAAGATATTTCCTCACCTACTTTCATTGTATTGACGTTGACAAAGGATACGCTGCACAAAGACAGGAGCCGAAGGCAGCTCTTTGTCAGCGTTTTCACTTTCACCCCTCTGAGCCCTGCAGATTATTTATGCCCTTTTTCTGTAACATGACTCATTTTTGTTAATTTACACCAGAAATACTGCCTTCTCAAAGAACAATTTTCTAGTTGTTCCCAGAACTGTAAGAAAAGACTTTGTGATGCCATTTTCCAGCAAATACCTGCAGAACCCACTGTCTCTGACTCTGGGGAAAGGTCCAACGAGGAGGTAATAGCAAAAAAATTGAGAGAGGGTGGCTGGGAAGCAGGTGAGCAATATTCGCCTTCCAGATTTTTTTAATTATTCCAGAAATTATATCCAAAAGGTTGAAAAGTTTAAAAGGGGAAGGTCTCAAATTAATTACAGCCATAAAAGTGTAATTCAGCCGTCTGTGCATTTTAACTGCCTTTTTGCTACATGAGTTGATTTTCCCCCAGCTAATCCCTCCTCACGCAAGGCACAGCACAGGCTTTTCAACAGATCAGAGCTTTGCAAAAAAAAAAAAAAAAAAAAAAAAAAAAAAAAAAAAGAAGCAGCTGTCTGCAGACTCCAGCTTTTCTACTGTGAAAAACAGAAGGTATGGAAAGAATAATAAAAAAAAAGTGTAATTACAGCGTCTCATTACTTCATGAAATTTCAACTTCAACAGTGCAGAAGGAGCAACAGAATGAGGTTAGGCTAAATCAGCGTTTCTTAAACAGAGCTGACGAGCATCACAAAACTAGAATAAGCAACAACGGAGGCTCCCAGGGTTCTCAGCATTGCTGTTCCCCCAGCCCAGAGGGCAAGCAAATGCACTTTAAGCCCCAAATTCCAGCAGGTTCTTCTATTAATCCAAGGAATTACCTGAAAACTGAGGAGCCAGTGAGGGCTCATATCTTCAAATTTAACAAAAAACCAATGACTTCAAACACATATATAGTTCGGCACTTAAAACTAACCAGTAAAATGTCTGCATTTTCTTCAATTTTCTTTCTCTTCTTCCTCTCCTTGGAGTGAGAGGTGGGGGAGAGCATCTGTCATCTTGTCATTGGCCAACCCAGCACAAGACACAACAATCATTCACATTACTTAACTATTTCTTCATCAAAATAGTTCAATACCCTTTCGTGAATCATGAACACACATCAGGATTTTGGATCACAACTTCCCAACTTCACTGTAATTAATGAGTCCATGGGATTTGTGACACCATCAGTCATTACAGCTCCTGAGCTCGTGCATCTAAACCTTTCCCCATCTCCTTTTTAGCTTGTTTTAGTTGGCACGTGCATCACCAGGGGCAGGGCCAGAGATCTCAAACCCCTCTCCTGGGGCAGAGCCTGTCGCTCTCAATTAATTCTACCTGTATCCCATGGACACACTCTCACTTACAGCCACAGATCAAGTGTCTGACTCCAACAGGGCCTGTTTAAAAAGTTTTTCTAACTCTTTTCCATTAGAAAAGAGACAGTCCTGCGGTCTTTAATGAAAACACTGTGGCGCTTTTCTTCTCTGACAAAAATTCGCAAGCATCTAAAGATTAATCCACTAGAAATCAAAGGCTTTGAGGAGTGAGTCTTAAGCCAGAAACAGCGCCTGACCCGTGAGCCTTTGGCAAGAAAAGCAGCAAAAACTCACCTTTACTCAAGGTGGTTAAAGATTCATCATTCTTCTTTAGCACGTTCTTGTAAAGCTCTTTCTGCCACTCTTCCAGGTCTGTCCCCTCATGTGCTGCAGCATCATCAAGCGTCCCAGGGACCTAAAACAAAGCATCCCATCGTCAATGCCCCTGGAGAGTCAGAGATTCCTCAAAAATCATCTTTTTCCAAACAGTATTAAACAAGGGGTCACCAGCCACCTGTTCCTGGCAATGCTTGTCTTACGTAGAACCAACGCACTAATTAAGGGCTTTACATACAAATCCTTTATTGTCATTTCTGTGTGTGGCTCAGGATGAGTAAAATTACTTACCAATAACGCGACTCAACTAAAACAATGACTTTCTATAACAGCTGGGTCAAAAATTAGTCACACAAAAAAAAAAAAGATATGTGGTCACCGTCAATATCCAGCCCCAGCAGGGAACTGAGCTTTTCTTTTAACTGAAAACCAGAAAATACTCCAGAACGTCTACTAAATAAGCCCTGAGCCTGTTAGATCCAGCTGTGAGAGCTCTTCCCTGATAATAAAAGTTAACACAAACAAAAAATTAAGCCCTAAAAATACAGAGAGATGGACACTGCATTTTTTTTGTACATACACATGCTGTGAACATACTTTGTACCTGTCCTTTTTATCTATAGAGTACCATGTTTGCACCTTCTTGTCTCTGAAAATGCTTTGATTTGCCTTTCGACCTAACACACATCTCACTATTTTGGGTGTTTTGGAGTTTGCACCGCGTACAAACCCGTTTGTACAGATCTGCTGCCAAGAGAAACAATTAATTCTCATTAATTTGTGGCCAGACAGGGGTCGCCACCCAAATTAAACACACAGGGGAGAAGGTTGAGCCTTTGTCTCAGCCCCAAACACCAAAACCGTGGGCACCGCACTCCCCCCATCACCTGGCTGACTCTAAAGGACGTTTTTCTGAGCATGAGGACCCTCACACACAAACAGGTCTGCAGGGAGCGAATCCCTTTTACAGCAGGAACTGGGACTGTGTTTCCAACAAACAGCAGGTTTCCCCCCCTAAGCATCTAGGCACAGAATTTGAATCTGAGCAGAGAGGGCACCAAAATGCCTTTAATTTCTCCCAGTACAAGTAAATCTTTTAATTTAAGAGAAGCAAACACAACAGCAAACATTGTAATTACCCTCAAGTGCTTAGGGCTCCGGATTCGTTTTCGGGTTTTATTACTTATCCCACCACAGAAAGTCCGAGGTGTTCCCACGAGCCAACTCCCGTCTTCACCCAAAAGGAATTTTTTGGGAACAGCTTCTTTCAGCAGCCGCCTGTTCTTCCTCATTTTCAAAGGGTCGATTTCAAAAGAACTCTCCTCAAAATGCTTTGAGCACAGTCGCTGGTGCTTGGACGGCGTCCCCATGTCCCGGCCCATGTTGTGAATCCACTGCTTCAGGAGGGGCTTGTTTTGTAAAGGGAAGCCATAGAAAGTCACGCTGCTGTTCTTGTACACCCCACTGGTGGCATTCTGACAGTTCAGCGCCGAGCAATAAACCATTGTCGGGTGAGAAACAGGAACAAATCCAAAAAATAATGCGCCAGGAGGAGGGCTTAAACAGTTTCTAATCACCTTTAGTGTTAAACGGGCCTAAACTTGTCAAAAAAAAAAAAAGACAAACCATGTTTTTGAAGGACAGAAAGAGCTGAGGTCAGGAAAAAGGGAATTGTGGTGTTGAACTTCACTGCCAGAGACAGGGAGCCCGACACGGCTGACGTCTGCAGAACACGGAGAGGAGGAGGCAGGACCCTTTCCACGGCACGCAGCTTCCCCACTTCAAAGCGACAGCGTACAACCTGGAAGGCAAAAGCCTTTAAAATCAGCTTAATGGACCATTACTATGCAGATTTGCATTTAAAGTAACTTCCGCTATGTACATGACTATATACATGTCATTAATTTGCGTATCCATGAGAAATCCTCCCACGCTCCACAACAAAGCTCATTACACCGTTATTCAGAAGGCAGCGATACAGGGCAACAGCCAAATAACTTCCAAAAAAATTAATGAATTGTCTGGGTTGGAAGGGACCTTTCAGATCAAGTCCAACCATCAACCCACCACTGCCAAACCCACCACTCACCCATGTCCCTCAGCACCACGTCTGCCCGGCTTTTAAATACCTCCAGGGATGGTGACTCCACCACTGCCCTGGGCAGCCTCTGCCAACACTTCACAACCCTTGCCAGGGAGAAATTTTTCCCAATCTCCATCCTAAACCTCCCCTGGTGCAACTTGAAGCCATTTCCTCTTGTCCCACCACCTGTTACTTGGGAGAAGAGACTGAGTCCCTCTCACTACAACCTCCCTGTAGAGAAAGGGCTCTGCAGAGCACACGGGGAACGCTCCTGGAAGCAAACACAGCCCCGGCCTAATGCTCGCAATCGCTCTCCCCATCACACTGCGCTTCTGGGAACATCCATGGTCCATCCTGGTATCGGTCGCAGGGGGAAACCCGGCACCTCAGGCCCGGGGCACACCACCGAATTGCAGCCCTGCTGTGGTCCTCACTCCCCACCCGTTCCCTTGCACCGCTGGGGCAGGAGGAGCTCGGTAACTCCCTCAGGGCCGACAGCCGAGCTCGGGGCACAGAGGCCCACCCGACCCCAGAGGCGGCCACAGGTCTCCCCCGTCCCCGGGGGCCGCCACAGGCCTCCCCCGCGGCCCGGGACACCCAGGGAGGCCGTTCGCCGCCCCACACCACCGCGGGAGCAGCCAGGCCTGCCCTGACGGACACCGCTTCCCCCTCCCCGGGTGCCGCCGGCCGCTCACCGGCCCCGCTGCGCCGCCATCTTTCCTCCACACCACCAAGCTCCGCCCCTCGCCCGGGCACCAGCCAATATGGGGAGCCGGCCGGCCGACCTCTTCACGCCATTGGTCCTCCGCCGCTCGCCCCGCCCTCCCATTGGCGCGCGCTGACGGAGGCCAGCCAATCACCACGGGTGAGTGCGGCACGGCCTCCGCGAGGAGTGAGAGGGGGTTGGGTCGGCGCGTTCATTCCCATTGGCCGGCAGGCGAAGAAGCAGGGCGCTGATTGGAAGAGGGCGGGCATGACGTCACCGACAGGGAGGCGGGGATCGCGAGTTCGGCGCCTTCCCGTTGTCATGGCAACGGCGGGGCCGCCCCGGGCTGGGCCTGAGGCGCCTCCCGCCGCGGCGGGGCCCGGGCGGCGGAGCGGGGCCGGGAGGCGGCGGCGAAACCACCCGGCCGCTCCCGGGAAGCGGCTCCGCCTCCGGCCGTGCCCGTGGGAGGAGGTTGAGAAGGCCCAGGGCCTCCTCGGGGAGGACCGGCAGCGGGACAGGCCCTGGGGGAGCGGGGCCACAGGAGGCCCCGGAGATGCTGGG
>QJSC01007013.1:36823-50310 GCA_003697955.1 Calidris pygmaea | reverse complement strand
GGAGTGGTGGGATGAAAGGGAAGGGGTTTGAGTTTAAAAATGGGAGATTTAGGTGAGATCTTGGGAGGAAACTCTTCCCCCTGAGGGTGGTGAGAGCCTGGCCCAGGTTGGCCAGAGAAGCTGTGGCTGCCCCATCCCTGGAGGGGTTCAAGGGCAGGTTGGAGGGGGCTTGGAGCAACCTGGGCTGGTGGGAGGTGTCCCTGCCCAGGGCAGGGGGTGGCACTGGGGGGGCTTGAAGGTCCCTTCCCACCCAAACCACTCAAGGATTCCCCCTTCTCCATTGTCAGTTATTTCCACAAAGCTTTGCCTTGAAAACGGAGGTTTGGGGGACGCCAGACCCAGAGTTTCTCCCTCTTGCTTTGACCTTGCTCATCTTTTCTCCCCCACCCCCTGTAGAACGACGCGTAGCATTTTTTTAACAATATTAATATTTTTTTAAAAAAGAGAACTTTCCATTCAACAGAAAAACATCCGAACAAAACTTAGGCAGAAACATGCACGTAAAAAAAGGCTGTTTAACAAAATTTTTTGCAGCTGTCTGACAGTGAAGGAGCCCTAACCCAAAATGGGCTCTTGCCTGACTCAGCCAAAGCTGCCGCTTCTGGATTATTTTTTCCATGAGGCTCAACACCGTCGACAAGCAGGTGACGGGTGATACGTCCAGAGTCTTTTATTACCAAAAGGAATGAACCGTGTCCTTGCAGCCTCACAACAACACGTCAGACTCTCAGCAGCGCTCTCCTCCTTAGAAGACACTGATTATGAGCAAAAATGCAGTTTTCTGAAGGAGAATGTTTAACGAGCGCCATCTGAATGTTCTGTTTTCATAGGAGTCAAAAAATCAAACAAACAGAGAAGACCTGTAAGCAGGTGGTAAATTGAATCCAACGCAACTTTAAATAAAAACCGTATTCCATGCTCCTTGGGCGTTTTACAACTCCAGGTGAGGACCCCAGGCCTCGGGAACCCTTTCTAGGGGCTGAACCCCAGAAGCTCCGGCATTTAACTGCGGGAAGGAGCTGCCTCTCAGGCTCTGCTCCCTTCTGTCTGGCTCCCGCTTCCCGAAGAGGCTTCTTTCGAACAGCCACAGGGTCAAAACCTCAGCATTTCACCCCAAGTGGTTCGTTTCCTGACACTTGTTTAGTGGACAATTAGTAACTTTAACTTGCTCGTTTGCAGTCCAGCCCCTGGACTCTGGACTCCCAGCAGCCTGGAGGAAAAACTTCAGGTATTTTTCCAGCCTGGAGCGTTACAAACTGTTCCATCTGCTGATGGGATTTCTCTCCCACGTGGATTCACTGGCCGGCAGTAACTCTGAGCACCGCAGACTCCCTCCACGGCTCCAGCACCTCCCCAACGGCTACAGGCAGTGGGAAAAGCCGGGAAGCAGCTCCCCCGACCATTTCAACACGGTCTGTGGGAAATAACCCCCCTTCCAACCTTCTCCCTTTGCCTGGGAGGGGGCTCAGGACGGCTGTTCGACAGCCTCCTCCTCCCGCCACGGCCCAGCACGGAGCTGGGAAGTGCTGCCACGGCCCAGCAAGGGTGACGGCCAAAGGGGGGCTCGTGAAACCCCCCGTCCGGATGGGATTTTCTACACGGAGTGCATGACAGACCCCCGGATCTCGGCGCAGGGCCAACCCGCCAGCGTCAGGTGTGTTTCTTCCACGTGACTTTCCTGATGCTTCATGAAACTCCTCCTGAGCACAAACCTTTTCCTGCAGAGGGGGCACTGGAAGAGCCCCTCTCCCGAGTGCTGGCGCTGGTGTTTTAAAAGATAATCCTTTCTCCTGTAGCTTTTGTCACACTCGGAGCACTTGTAGGGCCTCTCTCCCGTGTGAGTCATCTGGTGCCTAACGAGCCACGAATGGCAAACGAAGCTTTTCCCACAGTCGCTGCAAATGTAGGACTTGCCCCGGCCCTGGCTTTGCCCCTGGCTTGCGGGGCTGCCCCTGGGGGCCAGGTGCTGCCTGCATCTGCCACAGGCCTCCGACTTCTCCTGCGGGTGCTCCCAGCAGGGGCCGGCTAACGAGTTTTCCGCCGGGAAGTTCTCCTCGCTCTCCGTGGACGGCTGCTCCTCTCCCACGAGGCCGTTGTGGTCACGAAGCTGGGTTCCGCCCGCAGGGATTTGTCCCCGCTCGGTGCGGGCCACCCCGGCAGGCAGCCCCTCGCAGGAGGCAGGAGCAGCCCCCTGCCCGTGGGGGCTCGTTTCTTTCTCACCGGGAGCGCAGAGCTGGGAGTGGAGCAGATGGAACATCCTATCGCTGAGACTCTTCTCACACGTAGGGCCTGGAAACATCTCCCTTTCTTGGGCTGCCTGGGGAGCCGGAAGATGTTCCTGCTGGCTGGAGTTTCTCTCACATTTGTTGTACGCGCACGCTCTCTTGCCGACACTGTTTTCCTGAGTGCTAAAAAAATCGAAGTGCTCACCAAACCCTCGGTCGTACCGAGCGTCGCCCCCAAGGCCGTTCCCAGTGGTGTTTGTTTCCATCATTTCTGAATTCCACTGACTGTCCCATGTCACGCCGGGGGTAGGATCCTTGGAAAACTTCTCTTCGGGTCTCGCTGGTACCTCCGGGTCACACGCCGTGCTTTCAAAGCAATCTGCTGGAGGGTCCCTCTTAGGGTTTTCATCGTGCGCTGAAACAGACAGATTTCAGAGCCTTTCAATTAAGGAAACCTCTTAGGAGCGTCCCCCCGAATCTACAGCCATGTCGTGCTCACGGACAGAGAAAATAAATAAGATGTGAGGTTTTAATACTGAGAGGGAGAGCACATACCAGGGTTCCACCGAAACAAAACCTCCAGGAAAACAGAAGATCTTTTTGCAATTTTTTTTTTTTTTCAAATCTACCCCCCCCAAAAACCACTAATGCAACATCGTATCTTCACCCTCTCATTCGGATGTTTGAAGAGTGAGATCTAAGACCCTGCCAGAGGCAACTTTATCCCTCGTCTTACTCTATATTAACTCCACCACGTGCGCAGGAATATTTACACACCTCCCATGAGGTGAAGGAATTCCAGGTTCCCAACCGGTTTCTACACAAAATATCCCTCTGCACCCTCTCCTCAGTTACCCATTTGAGAGCTATGCTGAGTGTGGCCCAAGAGATTGTATTGGGAATCATTTCGGTTGGAAAAGACCCTTAAGATCATCGAGTCCAACCATCAACTCAGCACTGCCCAAGCCCACCACTGACCCACGTCCCTCAGCACCACGTCTGCCCGGCTTTTCAATCCCTCCAGGGATGGTGACTCCACCACTGCCCTGGGCAGCCTCTGCCAACGCTTGACAACCCTTGAACAGAAACCTCTGACAGTTTCAGGCCAGACAAAGGAGGAAGAAACCTCTTCAGCTGACGGAACCTGAACATTTCGTGAGCAAATATTAACTATCAGACTGAGGTTTGTTCCAGTTCTTTCACGGCTTTACATTATAAGGTCGTGGCATTCAATACAGTATGAAAAAATGCTCTAAATTCGATTTCCTGTCCCAGAAATCTCAGCTGAAGCCCAGGACTGACCTGTACTTGCATCTGTAGGGATTTCTGCTTTCTCCACGCCCTGTTGTTCAGGGCAGCGCGGCTCCTCCTCTTGTTTAATCCACGATAAAACATCCGTGGCGTAACTCTGAAACCCTGCTCATTGGGGAGAATCGACACAACTGAGAAACACGGGAGAAAGATGCAAAACGCCGAAGATTCGGGAATTCACAAAGATAAGAAAAGTGCCAACAAAGCCTCAGGAAAGACACGAAGAGCCACCAGAGGGGCAGTTTTTGCTGGGGAATCCTCACCTGTGTCAGGGTCTCGGGGGGTGTCCTCGCCCCCCCCGCCTGGCAGCTCCCTGGGAAATGCCTCCTTCCCTTTCTTGGTCTGACGCGATGCCTCGGGCTCACAAAACCCTGGCTCTGCTAAAGGAGAAAATTCAGGACAGGCATATCATAAGAGCGTGAGCTTAGGATTCCACAAGGGTGAAACTCACTCTTATGGGTTCTTTTTTTTTTTTTTTCCCCAAGCCAAGCTCCATAAGCCCAGTTTCTAAATCAAACGTGACAGAAAGGCCTAAAAATCCCAGTTTGCTACGTACACTGAAAGCCAAGCACAATTACAGCGGAGCCCACAGACAGAGCTGCTGCTTTTTGTAAAGACTAAGGAGCCAAGCTCCAAAGCAGCGTGGTTTATCTGTAATGCAAAAACTTGGGTACCACCAAGAGGGAAGGTCTCTGGGCTGCAACAGCACGACCAAGGAGTCGCTGTGCTCCTTTGTGCACAGAAAAACCACTCAAGAGAAGGAAGCAGGGTGGGGGAAGGCAATGTGAAGCCTCTGGATGTGCAGGAGAAGAGGCACCGAAGCCTCTGGATTCACAGGAAAAGAGGCACCAAAGCCTCTGGATGTGCAGGAGGAGAGGCACCGCAGGCTGCAAGAGAAGTGAACCCATCGGCCCCAAAAAGTGACTCGGGGCCCACTTTGCACTACAAATTTAACCAGCTTAGAGCTGTCAACTTGAGGGAAGCCAAGTCAGGAATTTAAGGGAGGATGGGGCACTTCCTATTCCTCACTGCACTGCTGGGATGAAAAACAGCCACGTACTCTGCAAACTCCACAAGGGACATGAAAAGGGAAATACAAAACACCAGCCCTTACCCGTCAGGCCTGACAGTGAGTCTCTTCAAAACTTGTGAGCTTTTTATAAAACGTTCCAAACATATGAAAAGCGGTGGGAAAATAACAACAAAAAAAACCCCAACACCTTGGAATTTAATCCCTCTGTTTCATTTTCCCTCCCAGGTATGCAGTTACTCACCTGGGCAGGGCTCCTCAGGAGCTTCTCCAGCCTCCCCCTCCTGCTGATCTGCAGCGCACAACTCTTCCTCTTGCTTAATATGGATTATGCTGTCTTCTGTTAATAGGAAACAACGTTGTTTTAATCCATATGCAAAATTAACTCCCATTCTCATCCCCTCCCAGGCGCAGCAGCTCTGTTCTAGCTCGCATTTCTAGAGAAAACCTTACTTTAGTTCCTGTTCTCGCTGACCAAGGCCTCTTAAACAGACCTAAAATATTTGTCACAAAACCCTCAGCAGATGTTTGAGCTTCAGAAAGGCGCAAGAGTTTCATGCACGTGTAACGTCTCATTTGTTGCGGCGCAAATGAAAATACGTTCTACGTGGTTCCAGGAGAGGAGAGCGCCCCTTGAATTCTCCTTCTGGAGTTTTGTTCCTCTTTTGGCTCTGCCGGAGTTACGCTTTTCAGTCGTAAAATGTGCACCACTTCTAACCCATTGGAAAAGCACCAGTGAGAATTACGAATTAAAATTATTTAAAAACAAAACAAAAACAAAAACAACCCCCCCAAAAAGGTCTATGAAATAAGTAAGGAAAACCAGACAGGCTAATGCGCTGCACGTTACCTTTATACCTCTGTAACACAATCCACGAGTTACAGGAAAACTGCGCGTGCGTAAAAACAACTACGTTTGTGCAGAGGGAATACAAAGTCCTCTTGACAGAGGCCTTCAGAGTGGAAAACCCGACAGTCTCACGGCTGCGGGTTTGACACGGGCAACTCGGTGACCGGGAGAAGGAAGAAAAAAAGTGGTTTGATGTGTTTTGGGAGATGCCCCACAGCCAAGTGGGGAAGACCACCACGTTCCACACCGCCAGCGCCGGCGGAGAGAGGCTGACGTCCCCAAGAGACCCCCCGCTGCGGGGTTTTTGGTGGTCCACGTCTTGCCAGCCCGGAGCCACTCACCGGTGCCGGTTTCCTCGGCGTCACCTCTCCCGTCCCCGTCCTCGCAGCTGGGAGCAGCCGGCGGGTTCCCACCTTCCGACCGGGCCTGGGCATCCCCTCGGGGAGGGTCGGGCTCTGCGGGAAGCCCGAGGTGAGGCACGGGCCGGGGGTCCCGCCGCACGGGGGACCGTCGGGGACCCCTGGCCACCCGCCCCAAACCCCGAGGCCACGGTTCCTTACCGAGGGCGAGCAGCATGCGGCAGTCGCTCCTCATGAGGGCTCCGTGCAAGGCCCGCTGCCAGCCCCGCAGCGCCCGCCGCTCCCGCTCGCCGAACTGCACCCACACCTCCTCCGGCCTCACCGACACCCGAGGCCGCGCCGCCTCCCGCCCGCCGCCGCCCGTTCCGCGCCTCGCCGGCATCCGAACGGCCCCGCCGCCGCCGCTCTCCAGCCGCCGTTCCAGCGCCTGGAGCCGGCCCCGCAAGGCCAGCGCGGCCCGCAGCTGCCGCTCCGCCCGAGCCAGGCGGGCTTCCAGGCGGAGCAACCGCGCAGCCACCGCCTCGGCTCGCCCGACCCGGGGACCGGCCATGGCCGCACGCACCGGCCCCGCTCCCGGTCCCCGGCCCCGGCCCGGCCCCGGCCGCCGCTGCCGCCGCCGCGCCCGCCCGGCTCCGCAGCGCCCCCTGTGGCCGCCCCGCGACCCGCGCTGCGGCGCCCCCCCGGCGGCAGGGCCCGGGGACGGCGGGACGGGGCGGCAGCGTTGAGAAGAGGGGCCGGAGGGGACCGGGGCCGCCGGGGCGGGAGGGACCGGGGTCCCCTCAGAGCCATCAAGAACCGGGGGCCCCGCTGAGCCGGGAGGGATCAGGGACCCGCGGGGCCGGGAGAAACCAGGGTCCCCTCGAGTTGTGAGGGACCAGGGGGGGTCTCAGAGCCAGGAGGAAGAGGGGGTCCTCTGAGCCAGGAGGGACTGGGGGTCCTCTCTGAGCTGTGAGGGATCGGGGGTCCCCTCAGAGCCATGAGGTATTGGGGTCCCCTTAGATCTGTGAGGGACTGGGGTCCCCTCAGATACATGAGGGGCCGTGAGGGACCGGGGATCCCCTCAGAGCTGGGGAGGATCGGGGTCCCCTCGGAGCTGTGACCCGACCCTCCCGGGACCCCACTGCCACAGGACCGGTTCTCCCTTCCCGCCCAAGGCTGCGAGACAACCGGGACCGACCCTTCCCCGTACCCCCGGCCCCGCTCACCGCCGCCACTCCGGAGCCGCCAAGGGGCGCCCCAACTCCCGCCAGCCACGACGCCCCTCCCCGCCCCCCCCCCGGCCCTCAGCGCCGGGGGTGATTGACAGCCGTCAGTCACCGAGGAGCGGTTGATTTGAAGGAGCTCCCCCGTTTTTCCGTCACCGGCCCCCCCTTTCCCCATCCCCTCCCCCCCCCCAATTCCCGGTGGTTACCGGGGAAGGCCCCTCTTGGCGCCTACCCCGGGCGCGGCGCCGCCGGGCCGGCAGGGGGCGCTGTGCGGGGCGGGGTTTGGGGGGCGGGACCACGGAGGGGACGGTGGCGGGGACTGTGGCGGGGACCGAGGGGGCGGCCATGGATGCCGCCGCGGTGCCCTCCATGGCCGCCCGCCTGCGGGAGCTGGAGCGGCGGCTGGAGCGGGCGGAGGAGGCGCTACGGGACCGGCCCCCCTGGGAGCTGCTCGGCCTGGAGGTACGGAGCGGGCCGGGGGGGGGCCGTGGGATGGGTTATGGGGGGCCAGGAGTGAGGCGNGGGGCCGCGGGATGGGTTATGGGGGGCCAGGAGTGAGGCGGGGGGGGGGGGGGGGAAGGTGTCAGTTATGGGGCCACTGTGGGGCTGAGAGTGAGTCTGTGGGCAACTTAGGGGGCTGTTGGGGGTGGGGGCTGAGGGCTGGGGTGGTCTTGGGGGGGGTTCTCTTGGGGGATGTAGAGTTTTTAGGGGCTGGAGTGAGCCCGTAGGACCCTCTTGAGGGGCTCCTGGAGGGCAGCAGAGGCT
This sequence comes from Calidris pygmaea, assembly GCA_003697955.1. Taxonomy (NCBI): domain Eukaryota; kingdom Metazoa; phylum Chordata; class Aves; order Charadriiformes; family Scolopacidae; genus Calidris; species Calidris pygmaea. The sequence continues at coordinate 42,565 of QJSC01007013.1, read as the reverse complement.
GGAAGTGGGCTTGGAGAGCTACTTATGGAGCCATTGTGGGGCTGAGGGGTGGTTTAGGGGCTGGTGGTGAGTCCTGGTGCCACTTAGGGGGCTGGAAGTGGACCTGGGGGGTCACTTCCAGGGCAGTTGTGGGGCTGAGGGTTGTCTAGGGGCTGACAATGGACCATGGGGCTACTTAGGGGGCTGTTGGGGGCTGGAAGTGGGCTTGGAGAGTCACTTAAGGGGCCACTGAGGGGCTGAGGGTGGCTTGAGGGTCTCGGGGGTGAGACCGTGGTGTCACTTAGGGGGCTGTTGTGAAGTTGAGGGGGCTGAGAGTGCACCTGGGGGTCACTTATAGGGCCATCGAGAGGCTGGGAGCTGTTCTGGGGAGGAGCTGCCCCCTCCTTCAGCCCAGCCCTTCTTCTCCCAGGTGCCAGTGAGCTTTGAGGACATCGCGGTGCGCTTCAGCAGGGAGGAGTTGGAGATCCTGGATGAGGAGCAGAAGGAGCTCTACAGGACCGTGATGGAGGACAACTACGAGACGCTGGTGTCCCTGTGTAGGCTCCGTTTGCGCTGTTTTGGCAGCTGCCGGTGCTGCCCGGGGAGCTCTCTGGGGGTGGCTTTTCTGCCTCTTTAGCGTTTCGCTGGGATCTCCAGCCCTCAAACTGTCCCTCAAACCATCTGCTCGACTCCCTGCTGTCCTCTCTGGCAGCGGTCAGAGGTTGGTGGGTGGACACAGGAAGGGGTGGTGAGAGCTCGGTGTCTTCTTCTCGTGGGGAACAGGGACATTGAACTCCCTGCGTTGTCATCGCAGACGTTCCCTCTGTCCTTTCCTTCCACTGCGGACATTCCCTAATCCTTCCTTTCCACTGCCAATGTTCCCTTTTCCTTCCTTCCACTGCAGACGTTCCCGCTTTCCTCTTCCTTCCCATCCATCATGGGCATTCCCTCTTCCTTCCCGTCCATCGTGGACGTTTTCCCTCTTCCTTCCCACCCATTGCCAACTTTCCCTCTTCGTTCCTTCCTTCCACCACAGATGTTCCCTCTTCCTTCCCATCCATCATGGACCTTCCATCTTCAATTATTCTCTCACCTAGTGAGTCCTTCCCACCTGGAAAGGGAAATCAGAGAAAACCAAGGAAACCCGAGGGTTGAAATAGAAATGGATTCAACAGAATAAGACTAAATAATTAACATTAATAACACTAAAGAACCAGTATTGATCCCGATACCAGTATAAATAGACAAGAGAACCATTGTAAATATCCTCAGCCCGTTCCATCAGCAGGGAGAGCCCATGGGGACCGTGCGAGTGCTGCAGCTTCGGGAGGAAGGGAAGGGCTCAGGGCTCTGGCACGGGGGCGAGGAGTTCTCAGGGTGGCAGCCATCGGGAGAGAGAGAGAGAGAACTCAGCAAACTTCCTAATTTCTATGGAATCGGATGTTTATGGTATGAAATAACCCCGTTGGCAGCCTGGGGCAAGTGCCTGGCTCTTGCTCCTCCTTGTCCCCGCACCTGGGGAGCTGGAAAACACCGAGACCTGGAAACCTGCACAGCAGAGCTGGCTGTAAAGTAAATATTGTCACCAATTCAGACACTGGAATCTCCTAAAATTGCACTTTTCCCAAGCATTAGAAGAGATCTTACTGAAAAGTAAAATTACTGAAAGAGGGATTAATCCTGTGTGGTTCAGACCAGGAGGAAGGTGAATTTCTGAGAGGGGTTTCTGTTGCAGGGATGGATTTTCTTGCAGTTGTCGCCAGGATGGGGGGTTGTCAGACATGGGGACTATGTTTCCAGGCTCTGGGTGCAGCTGCAAAAGTGCTGTCGTGTCTTTCCTCTGACGTCTGTCTTGCTCCGTAACAGACTGTGACCTCTCCAAGCCTGGGCTCTTATCTCGGATAGGAGGAGAAGAAGAGCTGTGCCCGCCGGCAGAGTCCCACCTGGAGGGAGCAGATCTATCATCTCCAGAACCCACCAAAGGTGCGTGACACTGAGTTTTTTTCCGTGACGGAATCCTGGCTCCTGGTCACTTACTAGGATGATCGTAGTCCCTGCCCTCAGCTGCAGGGACCGCGGTGTCTCCCAGGATGGCTGTGGATGGTCTGTGCTGGGAGAGGACGTGGAGAACGTATGGTGGGACACATGGAGAGCCTGGAAACCCTCCCCTGACCCAGAAGCTGTGGGGATCCTGATGCCCTGTTGGGCTTGGGATGGGGGGGGACCCTGTGCTCCCCTCCTCTGAGCTCCCAGCTGGCTGCCAGTAAAGCCCAGTGCTCTTCTCCTCCCCAGAGCCCCTAAGCGATGATGGTCTGCTGGAGATGAAGATGACGGAGTCTCCTGAGGGGAACTGTAGGGACCTGGAGGACAGCAGGAGCCTGGTGGCCACATCAGCCTGCAGTGCACGTGAGTTCTGGGTCCTGGGCCCCTGTCTGGTTGTCATCATCATCACCAATGTGCCCTGTGTCCAAGAAGGCCAATGGTCTCCTGGGGTGCAAGAAGAAAAGCATGGCCAGCAAGTGGAGGGAGGTCATCCTCCCCCTCTTCTCTGCCCTGGGGAGGCCCCATCTGGAGCACTGGGACCGGTTCTGGGCTCCCCAGTTCCAAAAGGACAGGGAACTGCTGGAGAGAGTCCAGCAGAGGTGGCGAGGATGACGAGGGGCCTGGAGCATCTCTCAAGGCTGAGGGACTTGGGTCTTTCTAGTCTGGAGAAGAGCAGACTGAGAGGGGATCTCATTGATGCTGAGCGATATCTAAGGGTGGGTGTCAGGAGGATGGGGCCAGTATTTTTTCAGTGGTGCCCAGTGACAGGACAAGGGTCAACGGGCACAAACTTGAACATAGGAGGTTCTGTCTAAACATGAGGAGGAACTTGTTTGCTGTGAGGATGGCAGAGCCCTGGCAGAGGCTGCCCAGAGAGGTGGTGGAGTCTCCTTCTCTGGAGACATTCAAACCCCACCTGGACACGTTCCTGTGGGACCTGCTCTGGGTGGACCTGCTCTGGCAGGGGGCTGGAGGAGATGATCTCCAGAGGGTCCCTTCCAACCCCCACTGTTCTGTGATTCTGTGATCATCGTTGCTCCTCTTGCCTTCACAGATGTCCCTCACGAAGCCACCTCTGTGCCAGCCGATCTCAGCCAGCCCACCCCGGCCCCTTCCTGCCCTCTCTCCGCCAGCTCTCGCGAAGCGGTGAATCTGAAGCAGTCCCCATCGCCTCCCCCCGCAGCAGGTACTGGGACAGACCCCTTCGGTCCCTCCTTGGTGGGGGCTGGTGGCCTCCGGGGAGCACCAGGACACTCGGAGAGCGGCAGGAGGTTTGCCCAGGGCTGTGCCTGGGGCTTTCAGGACAGGGTTTTACCCAAGTCAAACGGGACAAGAAAAGGTTTTGGCAGTAAATCCTGCTGCCGGCCTCGAAACCGTAAAGGACGAGCCTGGCATGGCGTCAGCCAGCCCACCCAGTCGGTTTGCTTTGAAGGATGAGCCCTGGTTTTTCTGTGAGAGTCCCCTCCGTCCTGCCTAGGTGACATTTGTCATCTCACAACGCCCTTGGGGCGTCTGCCGGGATGAGCTGTAGCAGTGCGGGTGTGAAAACACCCAGCTGGAGGAGAAGCGAGGCTGAGGTTGTTCCCGGCTTCTGGCTGGGGACGGGGTGGGAGGGAGGGACGCCCCTTTCTCTTCATGCCTTGTCCTCGAATCCAAGTGGGAGAGCGATGTTTGGGTTCTGAAACGTTTCCAGCAGATGCCGAGGTGGGGATCCCCATGGAGGTGCCGCAGGAGGAGGTCGCGGCGGAGGAGCCGGCGGTGCCCGAAACGCCCTCGAAAAGTCTGGAAGAGCAGGACGTGGAGGATTCGGGGAACGGCGGGCAGGGTCCGGCGGCGGACGTTCCCGAAGAGCTGGGAAAGGCGGCCGTCCCAGACGCACGCGGAGAGACGGCACGGGCGGATCCCGGTTGCGCCGTCGCCGAGCCGGGAGAGCCCTCCAAGGGCTCCTTCGCCAGCCGGACTGTGTTCTCGCAGCGAAATTCCACCCGGGAGAAGTTCTACTCCTGCCCCATCTGCCAGAAGACCTTCCTGCTGCAGATCAACCTGGTCATCCACCAGCGGAGCCACAGCAACTGGGAGCCTTACGTCTGCACCTACTGCAACCACACCTTCGTGTCCAAGAAAAAAATCCGGCGGCACCTCCGGGCTCGGGCGGTCACAGGTTTCTGCCAACCCTTGGAGGCGGAGGTGCGCTCCAAACGGGCGCCGTGCCCGGACCCCCAGCCCCGAGACCCCAGCAGGGACTGCGGCACGGTGTGGAGCAAGCCCAGCCCCAAAAGATACCCGCTGTCACCTGGGAACGTCACCTACACCTGCAAGGAATGCATGGAGAACTTCTCCAGCGAGAGCTTCCTCATCCTCCACCAGCACCGCCACACCAACCACCACCTCATCCGCTGTCCCTGCTGCAGCAGGACCTTCACCTGGGGCTCGGACTTTGTCCGCCACCACCTCACCCACACCGGCGAGCGACCCTACCAGTGCAGCGTCTGCCAGAAGACTTTCAAGCGTCACTGCCACCTCAGCATCCACCGGGGGGTCCACGGTGGACAACAGGACAGGCCCTACCCCTGCAGGAACCGGCTGCGGATGCTGGCGGCACCCATTTAACCACCGACGGGGACGTGGGAAGTGGGAAGTGTGGCAGGAGAAGCGGGGTGGGAAGCTGGGAAGTGTCCTCCTGGGGGCAGGAGGACGCTGTTGGACCTTCTTTTGGCCGTGGACGCGTACGGGTTGGATGAAAGCTGGAGCGCAGGATGGAGGGTGCCCAGCCCTGCCCCTGCAAAGGTCCAAGCCGGGGCACCGATGCTGGCTCGGTGTGTCCCTGAGGGCACGTCCCTTCTCCTACGTGGACCATTGTCCCTGCAGGCTGGGCTTCTGCGGAGACACTCTCCAGCCAGGTTTTTATTCCGACAGCTCAGAGCGATGTGGAGTGGAGGAAGCTCTGGCACTGTCCGAGTGATCCCCAGAGGGACACACGGCTCCGGCTCGGTGACGCAGAGCTGTCACTCCAGCTGCCGGGCCCCTGGGCGCCGCTCCTGCTTCCCTCCAAAAACATTCACCGCTCCTGAATAATCCAACCCAAAACGGTACCCGGCGCCCGAGCTGCTCGGGCCGGGCTCTGGATTTGCCGTTGGACAAATCTGTTCTGATCCGCAAATTCCCTCTTTCTGTAATTCCTGTTTGTTTCCTGTGAAAATACCCCGTGTTCCGTTTCCCGCCCGTGCCCTGGTTCCTCCTCCTGCGTCCTGGGTCGTCACCGCACAAACGTGTTGCCGCCGGACGAGCCACGGCCTCAACGTAACGGGCACCGGTTGCTCTACAGGGATTGTCTTAAGTGTGTCATGGGACAAGGGTCACCCCTTGTTCCTGAGTCCTGGTGGGACCCTGGGAAGAGATGGGACACTGGGAGTTGGTGGGATGCCAGGAAGAGGTGAGACACTGGGAGCTGGTGGGACACTGGGAGTTGGTGGGACGCTGGGAAGAGATGGGACACTGGGAGTTGGTGAGACACCAGGAGCAGGTGGAACGGCAGGAAGAGATGGGACACCAGGAGCGGGTGGGATGCCGGCAAGAGATGGGACGCTGGGATCTGGTGGGATGCTGGGAAGAGATGAGACAGTGGGAAGAGATGGGACACCAGGAGTGGGTGGGACACCAGGAAGAAATGGGGCACCGGGAGCACATGGGACCCCGGGAAGAGACGGGACACCACGAGCA
>QJSC01007013.1:0-36723 GCA_003697955.1 Calidris pygmaea | reverse complement strand
CCGGGGAACGGCGGGGGCCACGCACACCCCCGCCTTCCCCCCCCGCCGCCGCCCCTCACTCCCCTCCCCGCCCGCAGGAGCCCGAGTGGGGGCCCGAGGCCTGGCAGCCGGTGCCGCCGCAGCCCCTCGGTCCCCTCCCGGGCCAAGGGGAGAAAGCGGCGGCGGCGGTGCCCGAGATCTCGCTGTGGACGGTGGTGGCGGCGGTGCAGGCGGTGGAGAGGAAGGTGGAATCGCAGGCCCGGCGGCTGCTCAGCCTGGAAGGGAGAGCCGAGACGGCGGAGAAGAAAGTCTCCGGGCTGGAGAAAGCCGTCCTGGATTTCGGCAACCGGTTGGAACGGAAATGGGCCGCCTTGGCCGCCCTGGTGCAGGAGAACACGCGGCGGCTGGAGCACGTCGAGCGGCAGCTCCAGCACCGCGGCCGGTGGGCGGCCGGGAACGGACCCGGCACCGGTGGGGACGAGGCCAAGGTAACGGGGGACGGGCCCCGGGTAACGGGGACGTGCCCACGGGGACAGGGATGAGCCTCGGTTTAACGGGGATGTGGCCAAAGTGACAGGGACGAGCCCAAAGTAACAGGGACGTGAGACACAGGGACTTGCCCAAGGTGACAGGGACGAGCCCAGGGTAATGGGATGTGCCCAAAGTGACAGGGACGAGCCCAAAGTAACGGGGATGTGCCCTTGGTGGCAAATGGGGACAAGCCCCAGCTAACGGGGACGTGCCCACGGTGACAGGGATGAGCCTTGGCTAATGGGGACGTGCCCAAAGTGACAGGGACAAGCCCAGGGTGATGGGAACGAGCCCATGGTGACAAACAGGGACAAGCCCTGGCTAATGGGATGTGCCTGAAGTGACAGGGATGAGCCCAAAGTAACGGGGATGTGCCCACGGTGGCAAACGGGAACAAGCCCCAGCTAATGGGGACACGTCCAAGGTGACGAGGACGACCCCCAGCTAACGGGGACGTGCCCAAGGTGGCAGGGATGAGCCCAAGATGACAGGGATGTGCCCATGGTGGCAAATGGGGACAACCCCCAGGTAATGGGATGTGCCCAAGGTGATGGGGATGAGCCTTGGGTTGTAGGGACATGCCCAGGGTGACAGGGTCGTGCCTATGGTGATGAAAGGGGACAATCCCCAGCTAATGGGGACATGTCCAAGGTGACAGGGATCAGCCTCGGGTAATGGCGATGAGCTGCAGCTGATGGGGACGTGGCCCGGCTAACACGGACGTGCCCAAAGTGACAGGGACAAAGCCCAAAGTGACAGGGACGAGCCCACGGTGACAAACGGGGACAAGCCCCAGGTAGTGGGGACGTGCCCAAAGTGATGAGGACGAGCCCCAGCTAACGGGGACGTGCCCAAGGTGACAGGGACAAGCCCCAGATAACGAGCACACACCCGAGGTGACAAACGGGGACCAGCCCCAGCCGCTGGGGATGTCCCCAAGGTGATGGGGAGGAGCCCAAGGTGACGAAGGGAGACCAGCCCCAGCCACCAGGGATGTCCCCAAGGTGCCTCCTGCCCTTTCAGGTGCCAGCGGCGTGCGAGGACGAGGTGGCCAATTTGCCGGAGCCGGAGTGGGGCGGCTCGGAGAGCCGGCAGAAGGAGCTCTACAGGACGGTGACAAAGGGGACTTGCGAGGCTGCCGTGTCCCTTGGTGAGGATGGGTCTCTGCTCTGGGTGACATGTTGTCATCTGGGTGTTGGGAGGAGAACAGGGGGCGAGAGGTGGCACCTTTACGCGGTGAAGGTTCGGTGCCCCTCGGTTGTGGGTGACAGTGGTGTCCCCGTGAGCGGGAGCACGGCGGGAGTGGCGGGGATTTCGGGTGCCGTCCCCGTGCTGCGTCCAACAACCTGCCTTCCTGCAGCCATGGTTTTGGGGCAGGACAGGGGCCGTGCGGCCGCCGCCTGCAGGGGTTCGCTGCAAACGGCGCCAAATTTTAGCACTAATTCTTTTGGGCTGGAATTTGAGCGGGTGGGTGCGCTTCCTGCGGGAACTGAAGTAATTTGGCTGCTTTCTCTGAGGGTCCTGGGAACCCTGAGCCGCTGCTCTGGGAGCTCAGGACCCCTCGGGGGACCCCACGGCTCCCGCAGCTGTGAGAGCGGCTCTTTATCGAGGGAGGGGGGCTGGGGCTGGTCCCCACTTCAGCAGTTCCTTCTTCCCAGGGCCTGGAGACGCTGGTTCCAAATCCTCTCTGCTGCCGCCGCCTGAGGATGGGGAGGATTCGGGTCCCAGGAGCCAGGAGCTGCTGGAGAAGGGAGGTGAGTCACAGGGAAGGCTGAGACCGAGCGCTATCGACACACCCGGGCCGGGCAGGGTCTGTCCCTGCTACTGCTGCCTGCCCACAAAGGTTGGATCCCGACCCCTCTGCCAGCTGGGGGGTGAGCGGAGCCCATCACGTCCCTGCCGGGGGCGTTTCCAGCCCTGCCACGGGGCCAGGAGCCGTCGGGAGTTTAAGCCGAGCGATCGGGGCCTCCTTAAAACTTTTCCGACCGAATCTTTTAAGCCCCAAAGAGCCCCCCGCGCCAAAAGGAGCAGAAAATGGGGAGACCCGGGGCAGGGCTTTAGCGTGAGGGTCACTCTGCAGCTGCGCACCCCCCGACAGACCCTCCCTTCTGCTTCTGGAAGGTTTTGCTGGGATCCTTTTCCCCAAATTCACCCAAATTCACAGAGTTCCTCCCAGGGCTCGGCAGCCTGTTTTGCCTTCAGGTTTTCAGGTTTCCTCAGTTTGGTTTTTTTTTTTTTTTTTTTTAAGAGTATTGCATTGCCCATCCATCAAATGTCCTTGGGGTCCAACAAGTTACCCCCAAGAGGTCCCAATGCCCCCTCCGCCCCGTGTCCTCCCGTTTTGCTCTCGGTAGAAACCTTCCTGCTCCCTTTCTCAGGGCACGTTTGGTGGTTGGTCTCAGCAACGTGCTCCAGGGGCAGCTCAGCTCCGGCCGGGAATGGATTCCGTTCCCTGCCAGGAATGAATTGCTCTCTCTGTCTCTCGGCAGGTGAGAAGATCGTGATCAAGACGGAAGAGCAGCAGCCGCAGGAGGAAGGAGCTGACATCCTGGCCCTGCCGCAGGTGAGGCTGGAGGAGGAGGAGGTTCCCCCCAGCCAGGAGCAGCCGCTGCCCTGGCAGAGCCACGGCGCTTTGGAGGAGGAGAAGGCGGCGGGAGAGGCCGTAGGGGACTTCTGCCACCACGGGGCTGCCCAGCCCGACTTCAAGCCCGTGGTGGTGCCGGTGGAAGCCCACCCTGCCCCAGGCTTGCCTTTCCCGGTGGAGCACGTGCTCGGCGTGGGGACGGACCAACCCTTCACCCTGCCCCAGGGAATGCCGCTGGGAGAAGACACCACCCTGGAGATGGCCTCCTCCTCCGAGCTCCATCCCTGCACCGCCGGCGAAGACCCCCACGCCCTCCCCTCGGGCTGGAAGAGCGTCCGGCTGAAACGCAACCTCCTGAGCCACCAGGCGAGGAAGAGCAACGGCTCCTTCATCTGCCCGGCCTGCGGCAAGAGCCTGGCCCACCACGCCGCCCTGCTGCGGCACCAGCGCCTCCACACCGGCGAGCGGCCCTTCCAGTGCCCGGCCTGCGGCAAGAGCTTCAACGAGAAGTCCAACCTCAACAAACACTACCGCATCCACACCGGCGAGCGGCCCTACCGCTGCCCAGCCTGCGGCAAGGGCTTCATCCAGAAGCACCACCTCCAGAAGCACCAGCGCATCCACGGGGGGCAGCTGAGGGGCGGGTGGCCGAACCGGCCGGCCCGGGCTAGCGCCGCCGGGGAACGGCTCTACCGCTGCATCGAGTGCGCCGAGAGCTTCCCCCAAAAATCCTCGCTGGAGGAGCACCAGCGCCGGCACACCCAGCAGCGGCCCTTCCAGTGCAACGGCTGCACCAAGAGTTTCCGCCACCGCCAGTCCCTGAAGCACCACCAAAAAATCCACGCCGTGGCCAGCTCGCCTGGCGTCAGCTTGCCCGTCGTCCCCGAGCAGGAGAACAGCCCCTGCAAAGCCTTCACCCAGGACAATCCGTAGCCCGAGGGCTGGAGAAGGGAAGGGGCTGGTGGCACCACCACGGGGTTGGTGGCACCCTGTGTGGGGCTGGTGGCACTGCAGTGGGGCTGGTGGCACCACCATGGGCCTGGTGGCATCGCCACGGGGCTGGTGGCAACCCCACGGGGCATCACCATGGGACTGGTGGCATCACCACGGGGCTGGTGGCACCACGACGGGGTTGGTGGCACCCCATGTGGGGCTGGTGGCACTGCAGTGGGGCTGGTGGCACCACTATTGGGCTTGTGGCACCACCATGGGCCTGGTGGCATCGCCACGGGGCTGGTGGCAACCCCACAGGTCATCACCATGGGACTGGTGGCACCGCCATGGGGCTGGTGGCAACCCCATGGGGCTCGTGGCATCACCAAGGGGCTGGTGGCACCACTGTGGGGCTCCCCACCGGAGGAGGAGGAGGATGGAGACAGGCTGATGGGCAGGGAAACGCACCGGGAGGTAAAAGACTGGCCCAAGAGGCAACGGAGAAGGTTTGGCAACCAGGGCCGAGCCGGGTTGTGCCGCTGCCCCATGGAAGGGGGATCTGGCCCCAGAGCGGCTGCATCGGGCGTGGTGGAGCCGTCAAACTCAGGGTTATTTAAACAACTACCAGCGTGGGGGGGCCGTGGGGTGGCCCAGGAAGGGGCTGTTGTGGCCGGGCAGCGGCCAGTGTCATCGTATTGTCCCCCCGAAGCTTCAGTGGGGACAAGCCGGGAAGAGACTCGGATAAAAGACTGGGGCTGACGCCGTCTCCTGTTGCGCTCTGGGGGGGTTGGTGGGGGGCAGGTTTGGGGGGGGCGGGGGGCTGGCATCGCGCCGAAGGGAGCTCTCCCGGTCCCCTGGGAGCGCTCGACCTTCCTGGCCACAGTCGGGGTGTCCCCCCGCCCCCAGCCTGAGTCCCCCGGGGGACCTGCCCTTGTCCCCAGGGCCAGCACTTGCAGGCAGTGACACCCTGGGGCACGGGTGTCCCCTCGCTTCGACCTGGTGGGGTGACAGTGACATCCCCAGGGTGCGTGGGTGACAATCCTGTGGGACAGCGCTGGGTGACAACCCCCCGGGGACAGCCCTACTGTGGCTCTGCCCTCTCCCAGTGCTTGGTGGCCACCTCCATGGAGGGCATCCTGGTGGCTTCGGTGGCCACGTCACCGCGGGCAGCGGTGGCAGGAGCTGGGAGGACATGGGTGGCCCCAGGCAGAGCACTGGGGTGGGGGGGGGTGTCCCTCTGCCCCCCTCTGGGGCTCACACCAGGGCGCTGGGCCCAGTGCAAGGAACTGGGACATACTGGGGGGGTGTCCAGGGAGGTCTGGAGTGGCAGCAAAAGGCCACAGTGTCCCTCGGCGTGGCTCTGTGTGGCCACAGAGGCTTGGAGGCTGGTGGTCCTGCTGCCCCAGGGGCTCCCCCAGCCCCCCCTGCAATGGCAGATGATGGTCCCCAGTGTTTCCTGCACATTTTGGGACATTCCCTGGGATCTTGGCCACCGTGCGCAGAAGGGGGTGACGGAGCTGCCATCAGTGCCCCCCCCCCCGAGAGGCTCCCCCTTTTCCTGGGCCAATCGAGGTTACCCCCCCCCCCCAGAGAGAGCCACCTCAGCCCCCCCCAAACCAGGCAGCAGGTACAGACAAATACTTTATTTAACTCTGTAGCCTGAGAAAAAGGGGTCTGGGATTTCACGGGAAATGATGGTCCCAGTCACAGCAGCTTCAGCAGAAATGTCCCAGGGTGGAGGGCGAAGGGGGTGTGGAACTGGCTTGAGGGAGGGGCTGGCCCCCCCACGGCCACCCACACTGGCCTTGCAGGCGTTGCCCACCAGCAGTAGCGTCACACCAGTTGACTCCTGTCACTGGGATCAACTGGGGGGTCTCTACCCGGGCAGGGAGAACCAGTTTGGCCACTACAGGCCATGCCGGAGCAGGACCCACCATTGCGGCGCCACCATCAACCCACTGGGGGCACGAGGACAACCTGTCTGCCACTGTCACCTCCTTGTGGCTAATACTCCAGTCCTGGCAAAAGCCACAGTCCTGGGGGACAGGATTTGAGAGAAACCAGCCCGGAGGAGCAGTGGGACGTCACGTGTGTCCCCAAGGAGCAGCTCTGTCACCGCTGTCCCCTCCGGTGGAACAGGGAGGTGGCCGGGCACTGAGGATTACACCAGGACGCAGCAGAGACCCGCAGCAGCCTCCCCGGTAGCCCATCAGACCTCGTGAGTAGCCAGGAATGATAAAATCCGATAAGCAAACTGGTTTTCTCCCTGCTCCCCGCCTGGAGAGAGACAGGGACTGAGTGACGTCAAATAATTAACATCAAACCACTCAAGGAAAAATAAAAAAAAACACACAGAAAAGTGAACTCCATGAGTCCCAAGAGCTGCTCGGGTTGGTCCGCAGGGCGATGCCACCCGGAGTGATTTCCCCCTCTCTCCCTACACGACGGTGCACGAGGGGCTCCGGCCGTGGACAGGAGCAGTTCGAGCGGTTCCTGGGGATGCCGGAGCCACCACCTGAGCTGGTTTCTGTCACTTACCAGGCTCCAGGTCCCCGTGGGCCACCGGGGCAGGTCTCACTCCACCAGAGGTTTGAGGTAGGTAGCAGAACGAGGCTTCCGCAGGATTAATTAGTGGGATTTTGCACATGACTAAAAACCACCCGCGTTTTGGAGAGCGGGGCGGGGGTTTCCTTCCACAGCTGACAACCATCTGAGCCCCCAGGAGGGGTCCTGGCGCCGACTGTTGCTGCCGCAGCACAGGGGTGATTCCACCCATTAATTATTTCTAAAGCGACTCTCCCTCGGTGCAGGCGGGTCCCGAGGGAATCGACTCTGGTGGGTGTTTCTGGGGGCTTCTTGTTGGGGGAAGAGGAGCTGCTGGGACCTCAAAAACCCCCTCGGGGCCTTGTTGTTGTTGTGGTGTGATTCCTCCTCCGTCTCTTCTTAACGCAAGGCTCCTCGGGTGTTCCCCAGCCTGATGGAAAGGGTTTGGAGACTTCCTCACCAGAGCAAAGCGTGGCCAGGAGGCGGCGGGGGCCTCGGAGATGCCACGTTCTCTTCATCCAGTGGCTGGGGGCAAGAAATTCTTGCCTTCGGTGAGGCGAAGAGCTCCTCAGGAATCCCACCAGCTTCATCCCCTTCTCTCTCGTCCTCTTCACCGCGTAATTCATTGGATTTCTGGAGGAGAGGGGTCAGCTCCAGCAGGAAATAAACGGGGGAGCTCAAGGGCTGTTGGCAATTCCTCTCTTCCAATGAAGTCAGCCCGGGAAAATGGGGACCATTTGGAGCAGACGCCAGAGTCTGAGGAATGGTAAAGCGCTTGGGATCACTGGAGGCTTGTCGTTTGCTCTCCATGGTGGGATCCAACCTTTCGATTCCTTCTACAACCCAGGAAAGCTCCTAAAATCCAGTGGGCGAGACAGCGCGCAGCCCCAGTGCTCCACCATGTGCAAACACCAACGCTCGCCGTTTCTCTCCAGCAGTTTGGGTCCCTCGTGTCGTCAGTTCTCTGAAACCACCACCCTATTTCTTAGTCTGATCACCGGCTGGATGCTCCTCCCACCCCAGATCTGGCTGTTCTTGCCCAGCCCCCCGAGTTCTGCAGGACCCAGCAGGCCCAGGTTTGCTGGAACCCCTTTGGTGGCCACGTTTTTCTTGGATTCCTGGACCGATGAGTGAGGAGGCTCTGGGGCTGCCCGTGGCTGGGGCTGCCGGGACGCCGGGGTGACGGTGACGGGCTGGTGGAGCTCAGCCAGGGCTTTTTGGCGGTCGTGTATCTTCTGGTGTCGGAAGAGGTGGGTGCGGCGGGTGAAGCACTTCTTGCAGGTGGTGCAGCAGTAGGGCCTGTTCTGCAGGTGGGTCTGCAGGTGCCGCTGAAGAGAAGAGGTGCAGGAGAGAATCTTTTTGCAATAAATGCATTTCGCCTCGGCCCTCCTGTGGGATCTGGGGCTCTGCTGTCGGGAGAAACACGTGCTGGGCAGGCTCCCTCTATCCAGTTCCTCCTTGGCCTGGCCCAGCCAGGCACCCCCCCCAGAATACGTCTCATGGCTCAAGCCGTTGGCATCTCCACAAAAAGCCCCCTGGAACTTCCTCCTGGGCCGGATCCTCAGCTCCGGGTGGACGTTCCCCCAGACCTTGGCCCCGAAGGCCCTGTCTTTTACGTGGATGCTCTGGTGAAGGTCCAGGCGGTGCCTGTCGGTGAAGCTGATCTCGCACACGGCGCACTCGTAGGGCCCCTCCTTGGCGTGGCTCCGCTGGTGGATGATGAGGTTGATCTTCAGGCGGAAGCGCTTCCCGCACTCGGTGCAGGGGTGCGACCACTCGCGCACGTCCCCGCGCCGGCAGTTGCCCATCAGCAGCCGCCTGCCCGCGCATCGGCTCGGCTTCTTCTTGGCCTTGGCCTTGCCCTGCTCGCTTTTGGGGCTCTTCTGCCCCATCTCCGGGCTGGGAGAGGACGCAGAAACCTCTTGCGGTGCCTCAGGCTCCTCTTCCTTCACCTTGAGGTTTTCGGGAGGAGAAGCCCCTTCACACGCGGCTTCATTTCCCGGCAAAAAGCTTTCCTCTGAAAGGGAACCCAGGCGCTGGTCATTCACCCTCCCGGGATTAACTGGGACTTAACCAAGTTGTGGTCAAGTCCCAAAGCACCGAGGGAGACTTTTAGCAACAAAGGAGCTACCGACAGATCTGAGCACGCAGTTTGGAAAGGTGCAGGTGCCACCACAGCGTCCTGCCCACGCGCCCCGAGCCACCCAGCGTGGTCTTGGGGGACAGATCTCTTTCCCCCGGGAAGAACCCGGCTGTGGCCTGTTGCGACACCCTCGGGACCGGCGGCACAAAAGGGATCCACCGCTAAAACCAGGACACCACCAACAGCCACGAGATGTAGCTCCCGTGAGCCGATGGCAAGATCTCCGCACCCCACAGCAGCCGGGCCACAAGCCATTTGGCCAGTGCAAGCCGTGCCCATAATCTGCGCCACTTAACTGCGTGCATCAGAGCCTTTTCCAGGCTCCGAGTCCCTGGAAAAGGACACAGGGAGCTTGGCAAAGCTTTGGGACCAGAGCGGAGGGTGTCTGTGGGTGGCCATGCCCCTCCCATCCTTGAGAGAAGGAACCCCGGCTGTTGTTCCGCAGAGATAACAGGGCTGAAACGCCCACCACCAGCCCCCTCGCTCGGTGATAAAAGGGAGGCCTCAAACTTTCTTCTCCTTCCCCATTTCAAGCACATTAATGAGCTGCTTCCTGCCTGCGGGGGCCCCGCGTCCCCCCTCACCGGGTTACTCACCGGGGCTGGGCTCAGCCGGGTCCTCTTCCATCTCCTCCTCGGGCCGACCTTCCCCACGCAGCTCCTCGTCCTCCACGTCCTCCTCGTCCAGAGACATGACGTTCATCACCAGGATGGGGAGCTCTGTTTGCAGAGAAGAGCAGATTTTTAACACGTGCAGAGAGCTCACACCTTCCTGCTTTGGTGCGGTGCCAACCAGAGATGTGCTGGGAGCACATCCAGAAGAGCCAGGGAAAGCCATGGCTCAAGGAGCCGTGAGGTGTTGCACCAGGGGAGGTTTAGGATAGATATTGGGAAAAATTCCTTCATGGAAAGGGTTGTCAAGCTTTGGAAGAGGCTGCTCAGGGCAGTGGTGGAGTCACCATCCCTGGAGGGATTGAAAAGCCGGGCAGATGTGGTGCTGAGGGACATGGGTTAGTGGTGGGTTTGTCAGTGTTAATGGTTGGTCTTGACGATCTTAAAGGTCTTCTCCGACCTCAATGATTCTATGGAAAACATGTGAGGTGTCGAAGGAACTGGAATGAAGCTACACAAGGACCAAAAGCAGAGAGAGGGCTCGGAGGAAAGTCACAGAATTATACAATGGTTTGGCTAGGAAGACACCTTAAAGATCATCCAGTGCCACCCCCTGCCCTGGGCAGGGACACCTCCCTCCAGCCCAGGTTGCTCCAAGCCCCCTCCAACCTGGCCTTGAACCCCTCCAGGGATGGGGCAGCCACAGCTTCTCTGGGCAACCTGTTCCTGTTTCAGTCACCAAGATGCCATCTCTGGTGGCACCTCAAGGTGCTGTCACCTCTGTAGAGCACCCTCATCACTCCTAATCCCTCCCCACCAGCTCTAGAGGAACCATTCCCATATTGCCTTGTGTTCAGGACCTCAAACCATGTCCATTTTCCCTGGAATCACGGTGACCTGCCATGGCCTCTCCCACAGACACTGCTGGGAAACCTCCTCCTGAGAGATCTGGGACAGGAACGGCTCCGGGACGCAAGTCCTTCTGGCACCTACATAACTCACCTGTGTTGGCTTCCATGGGGACTTTATCTTGTCCCAAAGCCTTTTCCTTCTGGCCCGTCTCTTCTGGTGTCTGTAGAGACTTCTGACCATCTGGGATGCTTGTCTGTGGAGACTTCTGACCATCTGGGACATTTGTCTGTGGAGACTTCTGACCATCTGGGATGCTTGTCTGTGGAGACTTCTGACCATCTGGGACATTTGTCTGTGGGGACTTCTGACCATCTGGGATGCTTGTCTGTGGAGACTTCTGACCATCTGGGACATTTGTCTGTGGNGGACGCTTGTCTGTGGAGACTTCTGACCATCTGCAATGTTTGTCTGTGGGGACTTCTGACCATCTGGGACACTTGTCCGTGGGGACTTCTGACCATCTGGGACATTTGTCTGTGAAGACTTCTGACCATCTGGGACATTTGTCTGTGGGGACTTCTGACCATCTGGGACGCTTGTCCGTGGGGACTTCTGACCATCTGGGACATTTGTCTGTGGAGACTTCTGACCATCTGGGACATTTGTCTGTGGGGACTTCTGACCATCTGGGACGCTTGTCCGTGGGGACTTCTGACCATCTGGGACATTTGTCTGTGGAGACTTCTGACCATCTGGGACATTTGTTTCTGGGGACTCTTGACCGCTGGGGACGTCTGTCTCTGAGGACTCCTGATCGTCTCTGATTTGTATCGGCAGGGTCTCCTGACCTTCCTGGATGCCGTGCTCTTCCTCCCTCTCGATCCAGAACAGGGCGTCAGGTGTGGACACGTCATCGTCTGCTCACGGGGCAGAGGAACATCGTGTTTAATTAGGAACTGGCTGCTCCTTTATTCTGTCAAACCCTCAAGGTGCCCCTTCTCTCCCTGACCCTGCCTCTGTCCCCATCCTCCCTGGCTCACCCCGTCTCTCCTGGGGCTTCTTTAGCCCCCAGCTCTTCAGTCCTGCAGCAAAGAGCTCTCCATCACAGCTCTGCCCTTGCATTTCTTCTTCTCTTGGCTTTCTCAGGGTCTGCCTGTCCCTTTCCAGTGGCTCCTACCTTCTTGCCCACCCTTCGTGCTCTTAACCATGGATTTTTCCAGCTCTTATGCCATGTCCCAAGGCTCTCCTGACCACCAGAGCTGGTCCAACCTCCTCCTCCCACTGTAGGTTCCCTGGTTCCTCACTTCCCACCACGTCTCATCTCTCACCAAGGCAAGCAGGAGGGGTTTTTGGAAGCCCTAGGGCTCACGCATGCCCTCAGGTGAAGGAGGGTTGTCCAACTGCATGGAGACAGGACTGGAAGGGATCACAGGAGGCCTGTCCCACCCCTCCAGACTCCATCCCAGCCCCTCCTGACGGGCTCTGTCTGGTTTTCTCCACAGGATTCGTCTGGCCAAGCATAAACGTTCCTCTTGGAAGCAAGATTCCAGGTACTCCATGGAGGTTTAGACAATAAAGGTCAAAAAACCCTTGGAGCAGTTGATTGCTAACACAGACACCGCTGGGAAATGTCCTGACAAAGCCAAGAGAGGAGCTGCCACCTCCTCCCGGCACCCACCGAACATACCTGTGTCAAATTCCATGGGGAATTCATCTTCTCCCAAAGGCTCTTTCATCTGGTCCCTCTCTTCTGGTGCCCCTGGGGGCTCCTGATCCTTTCCGAGGTCTGTCAGTGGGAGCTCCTGACCCTCTTGGACGCAGAGCTCTTCGTCCCTCTCCATCCGGGACAGGATGTCAGGCTTGGAGATGGCGTAGTCTGCTCAGGGGGCAGAGGAACATCGTGTTTATTTAGGAACCGGTTGCATCTTTATTCTGTCAAACTCTCAAAACGCCCCTTCTCTCCCTGACCCCGGCGCCAGCAGCAGGACAGACAGACACAAATACATTACTTGTACTAAAACACGGAAAAACTGTGACGTGGGTTCCTTGGTCCCGTGTTGGGACTCGCCCACGAGCACAGCAGTAGCTCAAATACAGAGAATATCTAAATAATGGAACATGACCTAAAATCTCAAAGGAGAAAGGTTTGTCTTTAATGTTTTCCTCCCATTTCAGCTTTAGTCGTGATTTGAAGAGTAACTCTTCCGAGCTACGGCTGTGGAGCGGGGACAGAGACCTTCCTGCTGCTCTGGAGGGATGTCTGTGCCACATGGGACCACGAGGGGACCACAGGTTTATTCCTTTTCTACAAAACATTACTAAGAAAAGTGAAGCCTCGACTTCAGCGGCTGCAGAGACCAGCGTGTTACCAGTCATGGCCAAAAAGGCAGCTTTAGGTGGGGAATATCTTACAGCCCAAATCGCCCAAGAACATGAGAGTGAGGGAGCGTAATTAGGTCAGTTCTTTACCAAGGAACACAGAAACCTCCCTGTCACTTCACAGAGCAGCCGAACAGACAGAAAACGAGTTCAAGGTGCCATGATCAGGCTTCACCGGTATAATTCCTGAACTGTGCTGGAAGAGCACGACAGTTCCCTGTCCCTGGAATCCCCTTACGCCGTCATTAGGAACAGCATCTCGCCCGGAGATTTTGTGTAATTGATATTGCTCGTATTATTATCGCTACTATTACCTACTAGAGGTATCTCTTATCGACTTTGTTCGTTCCTTACGAGCAGGGAGGAGGGAAAACGCCTGGGTCTGAGTGCCCGGGAGAGGTTCTGCTCGCCACAGGGGCTGGCCGTGGGTTCCAGCCCTCCCTGCTGTGCCTTACCCAGGGAGACCAGCATCTCGTAGTTGCCCCTCATCACAGCCCGGTACAGATCCTTCTGCCAGCGCTCCAGCCTCTCCCACTCCTCCTCGTTGAAGTACACCGAAATGTCATCGAACGTGAGCGGGACCTGGAACCACAAATATTACGCGCTCGGTGACTCCCGGTGTCGGTCGGGTAACGGGAAAACAGGCGTCTGGAAGCCAGCACCTGGTTTTGGTTGCCCAGGCAAAGTGTGCCTGGCCACACTGGGGTTTGCAGGCAGCAAGTCCAGGCCTCGCAGGCGCTCAGCACCTGAGCCCACTGCTAAAATCCCCCCTTTCATTCCCTAAATCCCACCGTTTAGGGGTTTTCCAGTGGCACCGGTGCTTCCAGGGACCAGGATGGACGCCGTTACCTTGGGGATCTCCCCCCGGGAGCCGGGGGGCAGCCGCAGGATCCAAAAATTCCTGTTCTTCAGGAGATTCTCCACGTTGTCCAGCCGCTGCTGGAGGTGCCCGTAGTCCTGCAGGAGGTTGCCCAGCTCCCCGACCAGGTTCTCGCAGGCCAGAAGCCTCCTCTCGGCCTTCTCCGTCCGGCTCCGCAGCTCCTGCAGCTGCTGGGCCTCCGCCTGCCTCGCCGTGGCCCGTGGCCCCATGGCCTTGCACCGGAGGGTGCCTGAGTCCTGAGGGGGGGAAAGACAGAGGTCAAGGAGAGCGGGGGGAAGCCCAAGGGACCCCCACAGTCCCCACATCCCACAGGGGACAAGCCAGACCCCGCTTGCTCCCACCTCCATCCCTCAGGACCCCTGGGAGACCCCTCCCAGACCCCAGGATGAGCATCCTTGGGGTGCCCCCCAGTCCCTCAGGACCAGCACCCCAAGGGGACCCCCATCACTGGGGTGTACCCAGACCCATGTGCCCCAGGACTGGGACCCCAAGGGGACCCCCAGCCCCAGANGGGGACAAGCCAGACCCCGCTTGCTCCCACCTCCATCCCTCAGGACCCCTGGGAGACCCCTCCCAGACCCCAGGATGAGCATCCTTGGGGTGCCCCCCAGTCCCTCAGGACCAGCACCCCAAGGGGACCCCCATCACTGGGGTGTACCCAGACCCATGTGCCCCAGGACTGGGACCCCAAGGGGACCCCCAGCCCCAGACCGTCCCCCAGCCCCACCTCCTCCATCTCCCCAAAGGGACATCCCCCAGCCCCATTGTGTCCCCCAGTCCCCCTGAACGGGCAACTCAATGGGACCCCTCCTTGTCCCCAGGGTGTCCTCCATCCCCACCAGCATCCCAAGGGGACCCCCACCCCATCCCCAGGGTGTCCCCAGCCCCCCTAAACTGGCACCTCAAGGGAAACCCCTTTCATCCCCCTGAACAGGCCCCCCAAGAGGACCCCTGCCTCATCCCCAGGGTGTCCCCCGGCTCCCCAAACTGGCACCTCAAGGAATCCCCCCCNCCCCCCCGGTCCCCGGTCACCAGGCCTCAGGCTCGGCAGCCGGCGGGGCCCACGGGATCCGCTCGGGTCCGGAGCCGGTACGGGCCCCGCCGGCTGCCGAGCCTGAGGCCCGTCCCGGTCCTCACCTGAGCGGGGCCCCGGCGGGACATGGCCGCCGCCGCCGCCACCGGCCCCGTGCGCGCCGCGGCCGCTCTCCCCCGCCGGGCCGCCAGGGGGAGCTAGAGGCGGGGCCGGGAGGGGCCGGGAGGGGGCGGGGCCGGGAGGGGGGCGGGGCCGGGAGGAGGCGGGGCCGGACACGGGAGCACCCGCGGCAGGACCCAGTCTGTCACCGACCCCACAGACTCCCCCGGGGCCAGCGAACCCCCGAAACCCCCGGTGCCATCGACCCTCGGACCCCACAGACTCCCCCCGGTGCCACCAAACCCCAGAAGCCCCGGTGCCACCAACCCCAGACCCCATAGACTGCCCTGGTCCCCCGGTGCCACCGACCCCCAAAACCCCCGGTGCCACCAATCCTGGACCCCATTTACTGTCCCAGACCCCCTGGTGCCACCGACCTCACTCCCCACAGGCTCCCCCTGGACCCTCCCAGGGCCACCGACCCCAGGACACCATTGTCTGTCCTTGTCCTCTGGTGCCACCAATCCCAGACCCTCCAGTGCCACCGACCTCTGGACCCCATAGACTGTCCCCACCAGGCTCTGGTGTGTGACCCGGTGGCTGTGGTGGGGTGAGCTCGCCCAAGAAGAGGGACCGCGGGGGGACACCCCCCGACAGCCCCCACGGGTATGTGTCCCCACGGGTATGTGTCCCCACCCCATCCCCGCATTAAATCAGTGATGGTGGTGCTGCCGCCGACCCCTCCGTGGTCCCGGGGAGGGCTGGGAAGCGCCATGTGGCTCAGCCGGTTCGGTAGGATGCTCCCCACAAGCGTGGGGGTCCCGTGGGTCGGCCCCTCCCAACCGTGATGTCCCCCCGTCCCGGCACACGGTGCCTGTCGGAGCGGACGGACCCCGACGCGTCCCACCTCCAGAGCCCGGCAGCTTCTCAGGACAGGAGACGGGACTAATTCAGAGTCCTAAGTCCCTTCTTAGACCCAGGACTAGTTTCTCTACCGATTCTTGGGAAAACTGCACTTTTAGAAGACTCTGGTGTCTGAATTTGTGACAATATTTACTTTACAGCCAGCTCTGGCGTGGGGGTTTCAAGGTCTCGGTGTTTTCCAGCTCCCCAGGAGCGGGGACAAGGAGGAGCGAGAGCCAGGCACTCGCCCCAGGCTGCCAACGGGGTTATTTCATACCATAAACATCCGATTCCATAGAAATTAGAAAGTTTGCTGAGTTGTCTTTCTCCCTCCCCCTCGATGGCTGCCACCCTGAGAACTCCTCGCCCCCGTGCCAGAGCCATGAGCCCATCCCTTCCTCCCGAAGCCACGTGTCCCACGTGGGCTGTCCCTGCTGGTGGAACGGGCTGAGGACGATCCTTCTCTATTTTATAACGGTATTGGGACCAATATTGGTTCTTTAGCGTTACTAATGCTAATTATTTAGTCTTATCCTATCAAATCCATTTATATTTCAACCCTTGGGTTTCCTTGTTTTCCCCCGTTCTCCTTCCCGGGTGGGGAGGGGTCACGGGGTGAGAGAATAATTGTCTAAATGACAATAAATTCTTGTGGGTTCCTCAAAACATAACACCCGGCAGCACCGGCGAGGACCCCCCCGGGGAGGAGAGGTGGCTGGGGGGGGCTGGGACAGGCACACACCACCCTGGGAACCCCCTGTGTCCCCCCCACCCCCCAAAACACACCCACTCCCTCTGGTTCATCGGCTTTATTTGGTGGCTTGGCAAAGCGGGAAGAGGGGGAACTGCCCCCCCAAAAAGCACTTTGGGGGTGCAGGAGGGGGGCAGCGGGGCTGAGCTTGCAGGGGCACAGGTTCATTTGTGCCCTGGGTGGGGGGGCACAGCCCCCACCCCCCCCCAGCTGCCTCAGAGCTGGGAGGGGGCAGGTGGACCCCACGGCACATCCCGGGGGCGACCGGACCCCCGGTTCCCTCCTCGCCACGCCGTGCGGACCCTCAGCGCCTCCTGCAAGACACAGCGGGGTCTGCTGGGGGGGGTCCCCGTCCCCGGGTCTCACCGCTGTCCCCCGGCAGGGGTCCCACCGGGGCTCTGCCGTTACCTGTCGTGGCAGCAGGACGCTGCGGGGGGGTCTCAGGGGCCATGCCGGATCCTTGTCCTCCCTCCTGGCTCCCTCCTGCGTCATAGAATAGAATCATGGAATCTTTGAGGTTGGAAAAGACCTTTCAGATCATCGAGTCCAACCATCTGACAAAGCCACCACAGACCCATGTCCCTCAGCACCACGTCTGCCTGGCTTTTAGATCCCTCCAGGGATGGTGACTCCACCACTGCCCTGGGCAGCCTCTGCCAACGCTTGACAACCCTTTCCATGAAGGAATTTTTCCCAATCTCCATCCTAAACCTCCCCTGGTGCAACTTGATTCAACAAGACCAACCAGTTTCCTCTTGTCTCATCGCCTGTTCCTCGGGAGACCAACCCCCCCTGGCTACCCCTTCCTTTCAGGGAGTTGGAGAGAGCGAGAAGGTCTCCCCTCAGCCTCCTTGTCTCCAGGCTGAACACCCCCAGCTCCCTCAGCCGCTCCTCACAAGACCCCTCACCAGTGTCATTGTCATGCCCAGACCTGGGCGATGGGGTGGCCCAGGAACCAGCCTGTCCTGGCGAGTGGACATGGCTGGATGACCCCCCAACACCGTCTGGTGTGTTGTGGCACCTCCAGACCTTTCATCCTCCACCGCTGGCTCCATACACACCTTCTTGCCCAGCTGAACCTCATCGTCTTCTCCAGTGTGCCAGGACATGGACCGTGACTCCTGCAGGGAGAGTGAAGGTGGAGGAGCTCCTCGGGGTGACACTGAGGAGCTGGTGGCACCAAGTGTCCTCCCCCCATCCAGCTTCCCCCGGCCCCCGTGGTGCAGCCATGGCCCAGCTCACCTCGCTCAGGACGGAGAAACACCCCGAACAGGGTCTGTGCCGCCGATGGCCCCCGACGCTCATCCCCTGTGGAGGGAAGGGTCGTTACCGTCCCTGCCAGAGCCCACGGCCACCCAGGGTCACTTTGGCTCCTGGTCTTAGAATCACCAAAGAGTCACAGAATGGTTGGGGTGGGAAGGGACCTTAAAGCCCCCCCCAGTGCCACCCCCTGCCCTGGGCAGGGACACCTCCCACCACACCAGGCTGCTCCAAGCCCCCTCCAACCTGGCCTTGAACCCCTCCAGGGATGGGGCAGCCACAGCTTCTCGGGGCAACCTGGGCCAGGCTCTCACCACTCTCACACCAAACAAGTTCTTCCCCACATCTCAGCTCCATCTCCCCTCTTTCAGGGTCAAACCCTTCTCCCTCCTCCTAGGGCTCCCCTCCCTGATCCAGAGTCCCTCCCCAGCTTTCCTGGAGCCCCTTGAGGGACTGGAAGGGGCTCCAAGGTCTCCCCGGAGCCTTGTCTTCTCCAGGCTGAACCCCCCCAACTCTCTCAGCTCCCCCTCCCAGCAGAGGGGCTCCAGCCCCCCCAGCATCTCCAGGGCCTCCTCTGGCCCCGCTCTGGGGCTGCAAGAGGAGCCCTGGCAGAGCATACCGTAGAGCGCAGCCTCCCCCACCGTGGCCCAACACCATCCCCAGCCCCACCAGAGCAGCACAGGGAATGGGGAAGCTGGAAAAGCCAGTATCCCGGGATTTGGCCTGTCCCCACATGGCGCAGGGTGCTGGTGACAAAGCCTCATGTCCCTTGGGGATGAGGTTTGCTCCCCAGGGTGCCAGAGCCATGCCAGGGGAGGTTTCCGCCTCCCCATGGCACTCTCCCCACATTCTCCCCCATTCCCAGCCCCGTTCTTCCCCAAATTTAACCCTCTTTCCGCACACGACCAACCTCTCTTCCCCACGCCACCTTCTTGGAGTTGCCATGGTCGGCTCCGGCCACGGCCATGAGGGCCACAGTGGCAACAAAGCCACAGAGGAGCCACAGCCTCATGGCGCAGCTTGGGGGTCAGGGCTGCCCGGCTCAGGACGTCCCAGTGCCACCCCCCTCTCCCCGGCCTGGACCTTGTCCCCTGATGTCACCTAGTGTCCAGCCACGGTCGATGGGAGCGAGCCGTCACCGCAGGACGCCGGGGAGAGCGAGGGACGTCGGAGGCATCGGGAAGTGCGGGCAGCACCGTCACATGGGGACAAGGGATGGGGCAGAGCCCCCTCTGCCACCCGAAAAGTGGGTTGGAGGAAACATCTCCCCAAGACTGGGGTCTAGGAGCTCCTCCTCTTCCTCTGCCCAGCTCTTCATCTCAGCATCTTGGGCATGGAGCAGCTCTTGGTGCCAGGGGAGCCCTGAGCTCCTCAAAACACTGCTCTGCCCTTGCCCTTGTCTACAGGCATAATGAAGAGTTCCACCAGCAATGGGGGGTTAAAGAGAGGATAAACTGAGAGAACAACTCACATGCCGTCGTGGAGAAGAGGAGTGAATCAAGGAGGCGCCACATAAGTGAGACACGGGGCCTTTAGGAAGTTTGTCGTGACTAAAGGAAAGAAAGAAATCCAGAAAAGTGGTTACACAGAAGCCAGAGTAAGTTTAAGAGAGGGCAGCTGGAAAACACGAGCACCGGCCTCAGTGCAAGACACTGTGGAAACACTTTACGAAAACCCCTGAGCCTGGAGGACTCATTGCATCAGATCTCAGATTATTTGTAGTGAGAAATCATAGATTTCACGATTATCAGGAGAATCAACTACCTTTCAGACAAAAAGGAGGCTGCAGCGTGTTCAGCTCCCTCAGAAAAGGGGATTTTACTGCTCATGTGCCACTTTAATCCAAAGTTTGGAGACATTAAGAGCGTTTACAGACACTCAAAAAAGGGAATTATTTTCCAGAATTATTCTTGGCTCTTTGTCGTCGAGGTCTAGTGGTTGGATTTGCAGACTAACGCCTGAACGATTACTCAATGCATTAAATCCGCCCCCCAGTCTCATGTCATCCACGTGTTTCACCCTGTCACGGGGGCAGCGAGCGGCACGGCTGGGCCTGCCTGAGGGAAGGTCTCCAGCCCGAGTCTGGGGGGCTTCAAAATGTGGAAAAAACCCACCATTGCTCTGGAAAACTCCCTCCCGGGCCAGTTCCTCCTTCCCCTGCACACCCACCGAAGCTTTCGGGGGAGCTCCCTGGGCTGCCAGCGCACGTTTACCAGCCCATGGGCAGCTTTTCCCCCCACAGCCCCCCCACGCCCCTCTCCTGAGGGATGTTCTCCATCTCCCCATCCCCAGCCGGAGCCCAGACCGGGGGTTGCCCCAACCCCGCTGCAGGCCCCGCTCCCAGGGGTCCATCGGTGCTGGGGGAGGCCCGGGACCGGTCCCGGTGGAGCCCCAGGGGGGAACAGGGAGCGGCGGCCCCGGCTCCACCTGCAGCACCAGGCCGCGTCCCGCGTTACCAAGGCAACGGCGCCGGAAGGGGCGTGTCTTCCCCGGTAAACATCCGCTAACGCACTTCCGGCGACGAACACCGCCTGGTTCTCTGACCCGGCAGTCGTGCCGCTCTCCCATCACTCCCCCCGTCCCACGTGATGCCCGTCGGCCGCTCCCATTGGCTGGCTCTCTCCTCCTCCTCCCGTCCCCGGCGCCGCCATTTTGTACCGCCCAGAGCGGCCGGGCCGGGCGCCGCCATGGCCCCCCGCTGCCGGTTGGGATGAGAGGGGAGGGAGATCCCAGCAGCGGGAAGCGAGGCGCTGACAAGGCCTCAGCCTCCGGAGGCGATTCCTATCAGGGCCAGGGAAAGATGTGAAGATACTGTATGTTCTCCGGGCAGGTGGGCCCCCATGGCGAGAGGTATCCGCTGCCCGAGGGAATAATGGAATCTTTGAGGTTGGAAAAGACCTTTCAGATCATCGAGTCCAACCATCTGACAAACCCACCACTGGCCCATGTCCCTCAGCACCACGTCTGCCCGGCTTTTAGATCCCTCCAGGGATGGTGACTCCACCACTGCCCTGGGCAGCCTCTGCCAACGCTTGACAACCCTTTCCAGGAAGGAATTGTTCCCAATCTCCATCCTAAACCTCCCCTGGAGCAACTTGAGGCCGTTTCCTCTTGTCTCATCGCCTGTTCCTTGGGAGAAAAGACCAACCCCCTGGCTACCCCCTCCTTTCAGGGAGTTGGAGAGAGCGAGAAGGTCTCCCCTCAGCCTCCTTGTCTCCAGGCTGAACACCCCCAGCTCCCTCAGCCGCTCCTCACAAGTTCTCCAGACCCTTCTCCTTGGTCTCCAGACCCCTCACCAGCTCTGTTGCCCTTCTCTGGACACACTCCAGCCCCTCAATGTCTTTCGTGTGATAACGGGACCAAAACTGGACCCAGGCGTCGAGGTGGGGCCTCGCCACTGCCCAGTACAGAGGGACCATCACTGCCCCAGTCCCGCTGGCCATGCTTCCTGATACAAACCACTACAAATTCATCCTAGTTTTGCTAGAAATCTGCTGAATGGCTCTTTATGTTCAGTAATTTTATACAGAGAAGGCTGCAGGGTTCTGCATGGCACGTCACCAACTGCTTTCCTAAGTGGTAACTGCAAATTCTCATCAAGAAACGAGCCCCCCCCTTTAATTTGGTAGCCTCAAAAATCTTTCTCCCTTCACTTTGCTTAAATTAATAGTGGGAAAACTCCCAGAGCAGCCTGCCTGCAGGTGGGACAGACCAGCGAGTGCGACGACAGGGATAATAATTTAAAATACTTTAATGAGGAAAGATTGCAGCTATCAGCTCAGCCAGAAAAGCTACTGACTGGCTGCCCGTCCTTCACACTCCGCCTTCCTGTGTTTCCTCTTACCCACACCCATCCTGCCTTTTTGCCTTTGGGCTTTCCCCCAAAGCCTCCCAGATGATCCCAGTTTGCCCAGCAGGTGCTATATAACGAGTTTTATACCCGCTCATCCGCCTTCTCTCCGATGGCTCCAGAGAGGGATTTTTTTCCTGCAGGAAAGAAGGTCCTGAGCCTTCGTCTCGATGGAGCCAAGCATGGCCACGGCCGCCGAGGCTCAGCCGTCGATCGGAACGGCGAGGGGCCACAGATCCTTACTCCGTGAGTAGTGGGCCAGCTCCAAGTTCTGGAGAACGGAGTCCAGCATGTGGTCGACGCTCCGGATCACCATTTTATAGGCATTCCGCATCGATTCGTAATTCAGATAATTGCCTTCATCTCCTTTCACATTCCCCTTGGCATCCAAGCTCTGGATCAGCTCTGCCTCGCAGTTTATGTACGCCTTGGTGTGCATAGCTTTCCTCTTCACTTCCACAGCCATGTTTGAGGGTTGGGAGGTGGCCATCAGTACAGAAGACACCCCAGGGGGGAAAAACCCTTCTGACGTTGCCCCTTGGGAGCTTCTCTCCCTCCGAGGTTGGGGGGATGCAACCTCCTGGTTTGCAGGAGAAGAAAATGCCCCGCACCTTCCCTCTGTGTGGTTGTCTTCTGCCTTGGAAAGAAGGGCGTCGGGTTCAGAAATATGGTCAGTGTCGAGGGAACCTAGAGGGAACTCCAGCTTTTTGTTGACCCAAGGCCTGTAATGCCACAAAATTCTCCTGGCTTTCCTGACGAGTCGCCCGATGCGGGACTTTCGCACCGCCACCCGGCGAGGGACCGAACGAGCTCTGCGAGGGCGACGAACGACGTTATGAACTCTGTGCTGGTAATGAATCCTCCGCAAGTGAAAGTAATCGTGGTCCTTAAGCATCCAGACATTGTCCTTGTCCTGTCTGCAGTAGCTGTGCTCTCTCAGGGGACGGCAGGCGCACCACAAGAGCTGCGCCTCGCTCGGCACGGAGTACGAGTGGTCCTTCCAAACCACCATGTTCAGCTCCTCCAGAGACAGTTCCGAATTTCTCTGGGAAAAGGCGCATCGACTTTTGGGGGTGCCCCTGTGAAATCCCTCCCTGTCGTCACCCTGCAGATGTTCCTGAGGATTTGACCTTTTCTTCTGCTGTTCCGTCGCTGGATGAAGTGGGAATCCTCCACTTTGGCTGACGTTTGCCGTCACCCCTTGTTCATTCTCCAGTTCTCCACCCTTCCCAGCCCACGAGGCCGTTTGTGTCTGGGCTTGGCTTTCCACGGGCTCCACTCCTCTGCTGGCCACCTTGGCCGGCAACTGGCTCCCATCCCCGAGACACTTGAACTTGTTCAACAGCCTTCTGGACCGGAGACGCCACTGCGTGCACTGTCCTCCTGCTGAGAGAATATTGGGAAGAGTTTGCATCGTGATGGGATGGGGAGAGAGAGACTGGGGGGAAAGAAAAATAAACCATTTTCCCCAGTTTAGGGGCCTCCTGGGCTCCACATCCCCCATCTTCGCCTGGATGGGCAGGAGATCCGAGCCCTGCCTGGGGATGCTGCCTGCGCAGGGGTGGGAGAAGCCCAGGCAGCAATGACCGGGAGCAGCACAGGGGACAGGGGAACACCTGGGGACCGGGAAGGGGCTGGAGCCCACCTGGGGCTCTTTGCTGAAGAGGTGAGGAAGGGGGAGGACCAGGACTCACCTTCCTGGGGGGTCTCTGCCCTCTCCTCTGGCACACGGTGCTCCCCAGCACCAGGCCACCAGCCTGAGGAAGGTTCCTCCAGCCACCTCCTGTCCTCCTCATGTCCTGTAGGAAAACCAGACAGATGTCACCTTCCTGGCAGGGGAAGAAGGAAGCCTTGTCCACTGCCAGCAGCCAGAAGGCCACCACCCTGCTCCACAGGTAACTGAATTGGGGGGAGGATCCTCCGTGGGTCGAGGGGGACAGGGGCAGCCTGTTTCCCTTTGACATTGCAGCTGCCCAACATGGGAGACACCTCAAAACAGGCAGTGAGGAGGGATTTAGGCAGGTGGGGACCCCAGAGATATGGTGGTGAAACCTACAGAGGAGCTTGGGGTGGCCTTTGGAAGGTGCTACCACTCCCCATTGAGGGACATGGTCCTGCGGGGGGTGTTGGATTGTTCCTGCTCACCTGGAGAAGGGCTGTCGTGTCTGTCCCACCTCACCGGGCTCAGGGGCGTGGAGACCCACGGCTCTTCCCCACGCTCCAGCCGGTGTAAAATGTCAGGTTTGGGGCCTGGGTAACCTGGGGGGTGGAGCAGAGGGTGATGTTCGAACCCAAACGCTAGGAATAAACTGTTGACAGGAGAAAATAAAGCTCTTCTCTGTCACACACCAACCTGACTAGAAGAGCCCAAGCAGAAAAACCACCGCAATAGGGGGAAAAAAAAAAGGAAGAGAGACACCGGAGCTGCTGCCAGCGCTGAATTTATTCCCAAGGAGAAAGGAAAAGCCCTGATGGGAGGACGGGAACCGACTCCCAGCTCTGCTGACAGACTTTCCCAGTGAGCCATTATCTGCTGCTCATCCTGGGAGCAGCTCCTGGCTGTGGGATGTCCTCCCAGATAATCAGAGATCTCTGTCCCGTCCTGGTGGCAGTGGACAAGTCCTCTGAAGGCTTCAGGGGATGTTTGATGGGTCTGCTCCCCTGCACCTTGCTTGGTAGGTGCTACTCTTAGACTAGTTGGTCTTCAAGGTCCCTTCCAACCTCAACAATTTTATGGTTCTATGACACTCCTGCCCAGGGGAGGGGACAGAGTTGTTGACTCATGTCCAGGACCCCCCCAGAAGGTCCCTGTCTGACCTCAGGACGGGCTGCTCATGGTGGTTACATTTTCCAAAAGGGACAGCAGCTCAGAGAGACCTCCAAATCCTGCGTCTGGGTCTCTCAAAGAGACTGGAGGACACCAGGTGCTTGGAGCAGTTATCCCAACCCTGTCGCCACTGTTCAAAAGACGCTGATGGGGTCCCTCAAAGTGCTGGAAGCCACACACTTCTGATGGAGACAAATATGACGGAAGCCCCTGCCGTGTCCCCCATCCCTGCCCTGGAATTAAAATTGCGGGTTTACCCAGGGATGACAAGAGCCTGTAGTTGTCCAGCATGACGCTGCGGTACAGCTCCCTCTGCTCCTCCTCAAGGACCTCCCACTCTGCACGGCTCAAATAGATGGCGACGTCTTCGAAGGTCACCGGTTCCTGCCAGAAAAGCATCGCACCCTTGGTCAACCCTGACTTTGAATCCCCCTCCAGGGATGGGGACAGCAGCAGTGGCAGGAAAGCCCTGTCTCATGGAAATCATAGAATGGTTGGAGTGGGAAGGGACCTTAAAGCCCACCCAGTGCCACCCCCTGCCCTGGGCAGGGACACCTCCCACCACACCAGGTTGCTCCAAGCCCCATCCAACCTGCCCTTGAACCCCTCCAGGGATGGGGCAGCCACAGCTTCTCTGGCCAACCTGGGCCAGGCTCTCACCACCCTCACACCAAACAAGTTCTTCCCCACATCTCAGCTCCATCTCCCCTCTTCCAGGGTCAAACCCTTCCCCCTCCTCCTCTGGCTCCCCTCCCTCATCCAGAGTCCCTCCCCATCTCTCCTGGAGCCCCTTGAGGGACTGGAAGGGGCTCCAAGGTCTCCCCGGAGCCTTGTCTTCTCCAGCCTGAACCCCCCCCCAACTCTCTCAGCCCTCCCTCCCAGCAGAGGGGCTCCAGCCCCCCCAGCATCTCCGGGGCCTCCTCTGGCCCCACTCCAGCAGGTCCATGTCCTTCTGCTGTTGGTGGCCCCAGAGCTGGAGGCAGCAGTTGGGGGGGCCTCCCCGAAGCAGAGCAGAGGAGCAGAATCTCCCCTCTCGCCCTGTTGGGGACGCAGCCCAGGCTGGGGGGGGCTTGCTGGGCTGCCAGTGCATGTTGCCAGCCCATGAACAGCCTTTTCCCCATCAGCTTGGCAGATGTCTGGGCCCCTGGCAGCGGGAGCAGGGCGGGGTTGGATGGGATGACCTTTAAAGGCCAAATTATTCCAACAATTCCCACCCCAACTCTTCCAGGCGTCGACGGTTCCGGATCTTCGCAGGAACACCACCTCCAGGAGGACGCTTCGTCGAGAGCTCGGGTCTATTTTGTTTCACGGCCAGCTCCGCCATGAGCCTCCCCCCCCGCCCCAACCCCTCCCCGACCCCACCGAGGCCACGGAGCGGGTAGGGAGGAGCTGCGGCCTCGCTCCGCCATGTTGAGGGAAGGGGGATGGCGGGGGGAAAATGGCGCCTGGAAGAGGGATGGGACGATGGGGGTAAGGCGGAGGGAAAGGCGGGGGAAGCCCCGCAGGGCGGGTGGAGGGGCCGGGGGGAGAAGGGCCGTCGCAGACTCCTACCTGCCCCCGCCACGCCATGTTGCCCGGGGGAGGCCTCGCTTCCCGCCCAGGCCTGGCGACGGCACTTCCGGTGCTTACCGGAAGTAGGCCGCGTGACGTAACACCCCCACACGCCCTTTCCTCCCTCTCCGCTTCCGGTCGGAGCCCCGCCTCTCCCGGAAATGGTCGGCGGCGACCGGAAGTGTAGGAGGTGTCGGCGTCGCCATATTGAGCGGCACCACGTGATGGGAAACCCGCGCCGCCATTGGTCCGTTCGGGGCGGCTTCCGGTACGAGTTGCCTTCCCCCCCCCCGCGCGCGGATTTTACCTCATAACTAATTATTTAGCAATCAGAGTCCTTATTAGCCATCATGCTTGTGTTAAGGGTTGCTTATTAGCTCTTTATGGTGAATTACGGGCGGGGGGGGGCTGTCAATTGGGGTTTTTAAGGTGAGTTTTGCCTCATTGCTAATTATTTAGCAGTTACAGTTGTTATTACCAATAACGCCTGTTGTAGAGAGCAAGGAGGTCTCCCCTCGGTCTCCTTTCCTCCAGGCTGAACGCCCCCAGCTCCCTCAGCTGCTCTCTGCACGAACACATAACCCTTTTCCTCCTCCCCCTCCTCCTCCTCCTCCACCAGGTTTTCCAGGTATTTTTCAAGGTGGGGTTTACGTGGGTTGCTCTTTCCCCGCGGGGATGGTTTTGGATCATCCCCTGGTTATGACAGAGGCAGTGGAAAGGATCCAATCGCCTTCCCTTTCCCTCTGCTTTGGGAATTGGGCCATTTTCTCCTCTTTTTCTTTATTGACACCCCCCCTTCACATCTCCTCCCTATCCCTGTGGCAGCAGGGCCGCGACTGGGCACCAGTGGCTGGAGGCCGGAGTGTCCCCACAGTGCTGCCCCCCACCCCTGGCTCCGCAGGAGATGGTGTTCGATGGCTGCACCCTCTTTTTTCCCATCTGCACCTGAATCGTCCCCTTCCTTGGTGCCCCCCAATAGCCCGATCCCGCCCCCCAACTCTGCCTTTGGGGAGCAGCGGCTACATGGATCTCAGGATTTGGTCTTTTCGGGTGGGAAATGGGAGCGTTTCCCCGTGCCCCGGCCTCACCGGAGGTGTGGCTGCTTCATGAGTAGCCCATTATTGGGGTGTGGCCACCCAACCTGGCAACTTGGAAGCCAAAACTTGTTCTAGTAAAGCCCACTTCTAGTCTGATGGGCCAGGAAAATCATCAGCCCTGCTAAGAAGGAAGGCAGAGCCGATGTGTGGGCAGCAGCAGGGAGAAGTACCTGACTGATGCACATCCCATAGGGAGGAGGTCACATTTTCCCAATTTCTGTGATTACAGGGCTGTTAGAGTGTGGTGGGAGCCCACATGAGGCTGTTTGCTCAGCAAACAGCAGATTTGCACCTGGGAGAACCCTCCTCCCACACACCATGTCTCCCAACGCTGCAGTTCAAAACTCCAGCCCTTGGAAGAAAAATCCAGAATCATCCAAAGCTGCAAAATTCCAACTTTGGGACAAAGCGCATGGGCATCTTTGCTAAATTATTTGAAAATCCGCTGCGGTTATTCCAGGGTTAAAAAAAAAAAAAAAAAAAGGTAAAAGTTGTAATACCTGCTTTTTAGGGCGTGGGTTATGATTTCCATGAATAAGGCTTGGCCAGTATTTCTTTCCAAATGAGAGCTGGAAGTCAAGAGAGGTGGAAATTTTGCTTGCCTTCCCATAATGGTAGTTTTAATAAACTCCCCGTTTTCAAGTTTTTCTGTACTGGTTGTACGCGCCGGGCCGTTACAGGAGCATTAACTTCTCCTGATTACCTGCACCCTGCGAATATTGGGGTGAAAAGAATGGGAAAACATAATTCCTGAATGTTTTTGGAAGGAAATTCCTTTATTTTAACCCCAATGAAGTTTCAAAATCTGTTTTCCTCTGAACTTGACACACGAGTCGTTTATGTACTTTCTGATTATTGAAGCCATTTTTAATTCTTATGTCGCACAAAAGAAAATTAGGATAGAAATAGAGTAGAATAGAATAGTTCCATTGGAAGGGACCTACGACGATCATCTAGTCCAACTGCCCGACCTTTCTAGGGCTGACCTTATCTCATAGGGTGTAGAAATGCAATTCTTGTCCCAGTTTTTTTGTTTTAATTACTTTTTTTTTTCCATTTGTTGGTTTTATGGCGGCGTTTCCCCCTTGTGACGAGGGCTGGTGGCCGGTTCCTTATTCAGCTGTTTCCCACCGTGGTGCGGAGTCCCGGGGGGCTCGGATGGAGGGTGACGAGTCCCTGCTCCCCAGGGAGCAGAGAAGGTGTCCAGGGCCACCAGGCAATGGAAGGACATCTTCCCTCTTGGAGAACCTGGGCTGTGTGGGATGTTTTGGGATGAGGGGAAGAGGACGAGGAAGGGGAGCTGCCCTTCCTGCAAAGGTCAAGGTTATCTGTGCTTCCCTTCGCCCGCCCCGAGCTTTGTTATCTACAATTAACTTCGTTATCGCTGCATCCACCGGAAAAGCCTGTTCATGAGACCTTTGGTAGAGGGATGACGCCCTGGGCTGGTTTCTTGCTGGACTTTCCCAGACTCAGGAGCAGCGAACACCCCCAGCCTCATCTCACTGACATGGGGAGGAAAATTAAATGTCCCCTGCCCGGCTGACCCCGACTGCAGCTCCCTGAAGGACACCGGTGGCAGGAGAAGGGTGAGAGGTCCCAACACTGTGCCCTGGCACAGGCACCGCTTTGGCCCGAGGAGCCCGAAGGGCTTTCACTGTCCCTCCTCTTCCTCCCTGCCCAGCCCTCGTGTCCCCATCACAAGAGAAGCGGGTGTTTGGTGGCTTCTGTGAGAGCAGTGGCACTCACAGCAGTAAATCGGGGTGCCCACGGCCCCACATGGCACCATGGTGGGATGGTGCCAGGCCGAGCACGGTGAATTTGAAGTATTTTAGTTTATAATCTCAGAAATACGTGATAATTACATGAGGATTCCCTGGAGAGCTGCATGTGTCCGTGGCGGGGGTGGTTCTCTGTGTGCCAGAGGACGTGAACATGCAGGAGAGGGTCCAGCAAAGAAGACCGGGGCATCGAGGAGAGTCTGGGAGAGCTGGGACTGGAGAAGAAGAGGCTGAGAAGATCCTGCTCTCACCTGATGGAGACCAAGGGGTGCCCGGTGCCAGGACGAGAGGGGTGGGCAACGAACGGAAACGTGTGAAATTCCATTGAAACATCAGGAAACTTTTTCACCCAGGGTGAGCGAGCACTGGGACAGGCTGCCCAGAGAGGTGGTGGAGACCCCGTCTCTGGAGGGCTCCAAAGCCCAACTGGACGTGGTCCTGAGCTCAACCAGTTCTAGGGCACGAGCAGAGCTTGGACTAGATGATCTCCAGAGGTCCTTGCTGCTTCAATATTTCCATCACCCTGTGATTCCTCACCACCACCAGATCCGGGACTCGGGAAGCAGAAGGAAATTCAGGCAAAGCAAAGTAAGAACAAGGAGGACTATCCCACAACCCATAATTATCCTGTACGGCATAGACCTGGACCACTCCATCATCTTCCTCTCTGCTTTGTGCCTCCTCATGTGACACTCCACTCTCTCTTGTGTTAAGCAGGGCTCCAGGAACATGTTGTTGCTGTACCACTTGCCCTTGTTCTCCCACACCAGCCGGTAGACCATCTCCATCAGCTTTGCCACTTGCCGGTCCCGTTGGGCACCCACTGCTGTGTTGTTGAAGCCGCAGTACCTTCTCCCACACTGCAGGATCAGGTCCTGGAGGTCTCCGTTGCCATGAGACTGCAGGTAATTCTCTAGCGACCTCCCCCCCAGGTCTTCCACGTGGGTGAGCAAGACAATGGTGTGCCTGAAAACATTGACCCCAAAAATGTCCTGCAGCCTCCGCACGGCCTCCTTGTCTTTCTTGAGGAACTGGCCCAGCCTGGTGACCAGCAGCAGCACGTGGGGGCCGGGGGAGGACAACCAGACGCAACGAGTGATTTCTTTGTAGGCTTCGCTGATGGTGACTCTCGGGTTGAAAATATCGGCCGTGTCGATGACGTCGATGTTCACGCTACGGCAGTGCCCTTGGACTCGGGCGCAGCTGATGGTCACCGGCTCGGTGGCCAACTCAGACTTGAACGCCCGTACCCCGAGGAGGGTGTTGCCGGTGGAGCTTTTCCCTGCCCCGCTCTTCCCAACCAGGAGGATCCTCAGCCCCGAGCCCTCGCCGTCCCAGGGATACCTGGGAATGGGGACCTGCTGGATGGTGACGGACACGCTGCAGGGACAACAAGCAGAGGGACACGACTCCCGTTAGTGCCACGGTGCTCCCTGTGCCAGGTCCTTGGGTCTGTCTTCCCCCCCAGGAGACCCTCCCCAGGGCTGTCTGGGGGGTCTGGGGACGTTGATGCCATCCCCTGAGGACCCTTGGAGCTCTCTCTTGCCCCACCCGCACCCCCCTGGGGATTCCTGCTTGCGAAACCGGCTTTGTTCAGTGAGGAGAAACCAGCTCCTTCCCCACGTGGCTTCTTCTGGCTGCCCGGGCATGCCTGGCCCTCCTTCCTCCCCCTGAAAAAATACCTTCCAGCCAGCGTAAAGCCTCCCGCTGCCCCTCTGCCCCCCCCCATACCTTTGTCCTTTGCTGAGGCAGAGCTTCCCCTCTGCGGCCGTGGGGCTCGTCCCATCTCCTGGAGCGTTTCTGCCGGCCCACGGGGCGACGCCACCCGGGGTCTTGTCCTGTGTTTCGGGCTCCTTTTTGAGGGAGCCGACAGAGAGCTGGAGGGTGGCAGAGACCATGTCCCCTTGGAGGCTCCTGGAGCCGCCGTGTGTGACGATGGCGGTGGCAACCTGTGGCAAAGTCCCGGCACCAAGACCCTTCACGGCACCGGCTTCTGGTGGTGAAACACTGCCGGGGGCTGTGGGGAGACGGGGGGGTCTAAAAGGGCAGAGCCGGAGCACGTGGCAGAGCTGGGGAAGTCTCGTCAGACAGACATCCCCACAGCTTCCTGCTGCTCCACCACTCGCCCCGGAGCCTGTCTCTCGCGTCGACCACAAACCTCCGGCCCGCGGCCCCGTGTCTAACGTGATGATGAGGAGCAAAAGTTGTGGGGTGGCCAGGAGCAGCGTGCCGTGAAGCCTGGATCACTCCCGGTCCCTCTGTGTGCCACTGTTGGTGTCCCTGCCATGCTCCTGGTACCCCTCATGTCACCATCGGTGCCCCTGCCGTGCTCCTCGTACCTCTGTGTCCCACCATTGGTGTCCCTGCCATGCTCCCAGTACCTCTGTGTGCCACCGTCGGTGCCTGTGCCGTGCTCCTGGTACTTCTGTGTGCCACCATTGGTGCCCGTGCCATGCTCCTGGTACCCCTCATGTCACCATCGGTGCCCCTGCCGTGCTCCTGGTACCTCTGTGTCCCACCATTGGTATCCCTGCCATGCTCTTGATACCTCTGTGTGCCACCATTGGTGCCTGTGCCATGCTCCTGGTACCCCTCATGTCACCATCGGTGCCCCTGCCGTGCTCCCAGTAGCTCTGCGTGCCACCACTAGTGTCCATGCCGTGCTCCTGGTACCTCTCCATGCCACCATCAGTGCCTGTGCCATGCTCTCAGTACCCCTCATGTCACCATCGGTGTCCGTGCCGTGCTCCTGGTACCTCTGCGTGCCACCATCGTTGTCCCTGCCATGTTCCTGGTGCCACCACGGCCACCATCCTGGGCTGTCTGAGGTCACTGCAGCCCCGCTGTCCCCGGAGCCGTATCCCAAGGGATGTGCAGCTCCGGGATGACACCCTGAGGGAGGGATGCTCGGTGCCCTGGTGGCCACCGGGGTGGGAGGGCACGGGGGACAACACTGCCTCCGGGTCCCCACCTTTGCTTCGGGAGCACTTTGGGTTGGTGGAAGGTGGGATGGGGGAAAACAGGGTTCCCTGTGGGAAAGGGGGGGGTCCTGCATGTCCCCGGGGGGGGAACAGTGGTGCTGCCATGGGGCTGTGTCCCTCCAACATGGCTCTGCCACACAGCCACCGCATGAGACCCGTGTCCCACTGTGGAGGAGACCATGGCTGGTGGCCTTGGATGCTGCTCTCCATGGGATCTGGCATGTCCTGGTCCCCCCGTCACCCTCCGGGGACCAGCAGGATTCTGGGGGGAGGGCCGGCCACGTGCAGTGAAAGTACCGAACCGCGGAGAAATGGGGAAGAAGAGGCCGAGTTTCGGCCCCTGTTACTGGAAGCGAAAGGGGTGGGAAGGAGAGAGTGAGACCTTGCCCCACGCGCGGTGATGTCCCACCGGGGCAGTTGTCCCCCTCCTGTGACACTGGGGGTTTTCCCCCAAAACCTCCCTTGGGGTCACAGGTGTCTGTGAGTTCTGCAGCCGGGGATGTCCCCAGCTCTGTTCCCATCCATGCAAGTGTGACTCACGTCCTGCCTCCCCATGGCCCCCATGACCTCCATGGCTCGTGGGGACACGCTGGCACCTTCCCTGGTCCCCCAGTACCTGCCCAGGGGGTGGCACTGGCCACGGAGATGCTGGAGCCATGAGACCCGGCCTCGGTGTGGGGAATGGTCAGGCTGGGGCATGGGGACATCAGGTTTTGGGGACACCAGGACATGGGGACATGGAGACAGTGGGTTACAGGGACATCAGGACATGGGGACAGTGGGTTTAAGGGACATCAGGGCCCAGGAAACAGGGACATTGGGATGAGTTTGGGACATTGGGATGACCTTGGGACATCGGGATGACTTTAGGACATCAGGACAGTGGGTGCCAGGTACTTTGAGACCCAGGGCAGAGGGATGTAGGTTGCCAGGACATGGGGACAGTGGGTTTCAGGGACATCGGAACATGGGGACATGGCAACAGCAGGTTTCGGGGACATTAGGACACAGGACACATAGACATTGGGAGGACTTTGGGACATTGGGACAACTTTTGGCCATCAGGAGACTGGATACCACTTACTTTGGGAGCTGGGGCACAGGGATGCTGGTACCCAGGACATGGAGACAGCGGGTTTAAGGGACATCAGTACACAGGGACATGGTGACAGCAGGTTTCGGGGACATGAGGATACAGGACACATGGACATTGGGATGACTTTGGGACATCAGGACACTGGGTGCCAGGTACTTTGGGACCTGGGGCACAGGGATGCTGCTACTGAGGACATGGGGACCTGGGGATGCTGTCAGGGACATCAGGACCCAGGAGATGGGGACATTGGGACATGGGGTGTCAGGGACACTGGCACTCCAGACACAGGGACCAGAGAACCTCAGAGACCAAGGGATCCAGTGACTAAGGGATCCCAAGGATCCAGACATTGAGGGCCACACGGTTCCAGGGACCCCAGGACATGGGGACAACCCGGGGCGCTGGTGCTGCCCCCCACCCTTTAGCTGTTGCTCAGCATCGGTGAGGTCCCCTCTCAGCCCGCTCTTCTCCAGCTGAAGAGGCCACCAAGTCTGAGAGGCCACGCGTCCCCTCGCTCGCCGGTGGCATGGAGCTGGTCACACCAGTGTCCGAGGGGCTCCATCTTGTTGAGGGGTGGCCTCGATGCGCCCCAAAAGCTCCCCAGAGCAGCCCCCGCCACCCTGCAACGCCCGGAGCCTTCGCTCAAACGTGGGTCCCGGCTTGGCAGCACCCTGCCAACCAAAAATGGAATATAATTTGGGGGGTTTTGGGGTTTTTTTTTGTCAAATACATGCTCCCATGTTTGTATTCGGTCTCCAGGAGACCCCGGCCGGGTCGGAGTGTGGCTCCCCCCGGCTCTGCTGCGGGGACAGGCTGACCCTGGCGGGGGGACGCGGGGGCCTGGCGGGGCTCCCCCCGGTCCCAGCGAGACGGAGACGGGGGGGTTTCCAAGCTCAATTCATTTAATGAGACACATCAAAGTACCTGCATTCCCACACAGCAGCGGCAGAGGAAGCGGCAGGGGGGGGGGACACGGGGCAGCGCGGGGGGGTCCCTGTGAAGGCACCCGAGCCGAGGGGACACTCAGGGCCAGCAACCCACCAGGACGACCCTGGGCAGGGTGACGTGGCTTTTTTTGGGGAAAAAAAATATTCCTGGAAAAGGCATTTCTGGCGGCTCCGGCTTGTCGTCACCCACGCGGAGCATCCTGCCGGGGTGTCACAAAGTGCCACGTGTGTGTCCCCCCCCCCTCTCTGCGGCGACACTCACTCCGGACGCTCCTCCTGGACCCCACGGCGTGGCACGAGGGGTGACACGAAGGTGCGGGGGGTCTGCGGGAGGGAGCCCCGGCCCAGCTCCCTCGGGATTCGGCGGCGGGCGGGATGTCACCGTCACCGGGAGCCACATGCCGTGTGCTCCTCCCCGGCGCCGCTGAAAAGGGCGTTTTTTTTCCCCATCCCAGCTCTGGTTCGGTGTCGGCACATCTCCGGAGCCACCGGGTGCTCGCTGTCTTCCTCATCACCCCATCCCGCCCCGGTGCTCCGGATCATCCTTTGGCTCCTCGCCGGGACCTCTGCGCCGCCCGGGATGGGGGTCTCCATCCCGCCAGCCCCCCAGCCCCATGGGGAAGGCGGGTGGGTTTATTACGCCGGGGCAGGGGAATGCCGTTGGGAAACCTTCCTCCTCTTCCTCCTCCTCCTTCTCCCCCATGGTCTCTTGCCCTAGCCCAGGGGGTTTAAGCCACGGCACGAAGGGGAGGGTGGGCACCGGGGGAACCACGCGTCCTCCTGGCACCGGGGACGGTGGGGCCCGAGGCTCCCGGGACCGGCCTCGTGACCGTCAGGAGGAGTAAAAACCCCAACAGAAGGACGAGGGATGGGAAGCGGGTGAGGAAAACGGCCCGGGGGGTTCCCAGGCCGAGCCGGGGCTACTGACGCTCCATGGCTGCGTGCCAGTGGCTCCCTGTGCCGTGCCGTGCCCCAAAACCCCGGGGAAGCATCTAGGGACCCCCAAAATCCCCCCCCGGGATGGCATTGCAGGAGGGAGCGTGGATGCTCCCGCAGCGTCTCGGAGGGGAATCATAGAATCATGGAAGGGTTTGGGTGGGAAAGGACCCTAAAGGCCATCGAGTCCCACCCCCCCTGCCCTACGGACACCTCCCACCAGCCCAGGTTGCCCAAAGCCCCCTCCAGCCTGAGCTCCAGCCAGCTCCCTTGAGCCCCTCCAGGGATGGGGCAGCCACAGCTTCTCTGGGAAGCGGCCTGGGGGGGGACCCCAAAAGCGGGATGGGGGGTGAGGGGGACGGCACGGGCAGGGGGTGCCGAGGCATTGGAGGGGTGGGACGTGGCCGGGAGAGGGGGGGGGGGGGGGGGGGGGGGGGGGGGGGGGGGGGGGGGGGGGGGGTGGGGGGGGGGGGGGGGGGGGGGGGGGGGGGGGGGGGGGGGTCTCAGGTGAGGGCGGCCTCGTCCCCGTGGGAGCACTGGTGGGCGGCGAGGTTGCCCTTCTGGGCGAAGCTCTGGCCACACTGTGGGCAAGCGGCGGGGGGGCTGTGGCCGGCGTGGGTGCGGCGGTGGCTCCTCAGGGAGCCCTTTTGGCCGAAGGTCTTGCCGCAGTCGGGGCAGGAGAAGGGTCGCTCGCCCCCGGGGCCGCTCCGCTGGTGGGTGGCCGGGCCGCTCCGGCAGGCAAAGGGGCCACCGGCGGCCTCGTGGGGCTGCGGGGAACGGCTCCCCCCGGCTCGGACCTCCTGGGGGGCGGCGGGGTCCTCCTCGGGGTGGGTGCGTTGGTGGTTGAGGAGGAAGCGCTGCTCTCGGAAGCGCTTCCCGCAGCGCTGGCAGGAGAAGGGCTTCTCGCCGCTGTGGATGCGCTGGTGGGTGAGGAGGTTCTGCTTGAGGCTGAAGCTCTTCTGGCAGACGCCGCACTGGTAGGGGCGCTCCCCGGTGTGGATGCGCTGGTGGATGATGAGGTTGTGCTTGAGGCTGAAGGCTTTGCCGCACTCGGCGCAGATGAAGGCGCGCTCGCCGGCGTGGTGCTTCTGGTGGCGGGCCAGGCCGGGCTGGTGGCCGAAGCGTTCCCCGCAGAGGATGCACTTGAACTCCTTCTCCTCCTCCTCCTCCCCCTGGCTGTGGATCACCAGCGCCTTCTCGTCCCCCAGGCCCTCCTCGCCCCCGGGGAAGGCGAAGGGGTTCTCGCCCGTGGGGGACGCCAGGTCCGTCATTTGTGGGGGGGGGGGAGGGGGGTGTCCCGCTGCCCGGCTCAGGGCGCCCGCATCCCTGGGGGGGGGTGGGGGGAGAAAAGGGGAGGGGTTGCAATCAGGGATGGCAGCGGCTCCCAGTACTCCCAGGAACTGGGGGCACCCCCGGGAAATGGGGTGGCACCTCCAGGAACTGGTGGAAGTGGGGGGGCACCCCCAGGAACTGGTGGAAATGGGGTGGAACCCCGGGAACTGGTGGAAATGTGGGGTGGCACCCCCAGGATCTGGTGGGGCTGGGGGGGCACCCCTGGGAACTGGTGGAAATGGGGTGGCACCTCTGAGAACTGGTGGAAATGGGGTGGATCCCCTGGAACTGGTGGAAATATGGGGTGACACCCCCAGGAACTGGTGGAAATGGGGTAGAACCCCAGGAACTGGTGGAAATATGGGGTGCCACCCCGGGAACTGGTGGAAATATGGGGTGACACCCTCAGGAACTCGTGGAAATGGGGTGGCACCCCCAGGAACTGGTGGAAATGGGGTGGAACCCCGGGAACTGGTGGAAATGTGGGGTGGCACCCCCAGGAACTGGTGGAAATGGGATGGCACCCCCGGGAACTGGTGGGACTGGTGGGGAACCCCCAGGAACTGGTGGAAATGGGGTGGAACCCCAGGAACTGGTGGAAATATGGGGTGGCACCCCCGGGAACTGGTGGGGCTGGTGGGGCACCCCCAGGAACTGGTGGAAATGGGGTGGCACCCTGGGAACTGGTGGAAATACGGGGTGCCACCCCTGGGAACTGGTGGAAATATGGGGTGGCACCCCCAGGAACTGGTGGAAGTGGGGTGGAACCCCTGAGAACTGGTGGAAATGTGTGTGTGGGGTCCTTTCCCACCCGACACCCTCGGGTGCTCCCTTCCCCCCCCCCCC
>QJSC01006991.1:0-13153 GCA_003697955.1 Calidris pygmaea | reverse complement strand
GTCCTTACTCTATCCATAAGCTCCCGGTGGAGGTCATGGAGGGACCCTCCCAACCATAGCAGCTCAGATGAGGGGGGCTGGGCACCCCCAAGGGTACACATCCACAGTGCTGCACTGAACCCCTGGCATCCATCCCAAGCATCCAAGGCTTGACTTGGGTCATGCCTTTGGCAATAACCCCTCTACAGCTAGGTAGCTGCTACAGGGGCTTGGAAATTGCCTCCCTTGATCCAAGCCATCATCTACTCTTTTTTTCCCCATCTGCAAAGTGGGTACTTTGCTGTAGGTGGGGAGGAGGGCTAAAGCACCCAATGCAGAAGGGCTGACAGGCACAGGGACCTCTGAAGGACACAGCAAGGGGAGATGGGGGCACCTGTGGACATGCGAGGCAGCCCAGGGGGGCACATAGGAGACAGGAGAAGGTCCCTGGGGGTGTAAAGAGCATCTGACAGTGTCTCCTGTGGCAGCTCCTGAATGCCAGCATGTTTTGGTACCAGCTTCCCGGCAAGAGCCCACCAGCTCCTGTGCAGAGCCACCATCACCACCCAGCCCACTCAGGCACTAGGGGATGTTCTATCCCCTGCCCGCCTCCGCATCTGCTGTCCCTGTGGGGCCGGGGGGGCTGTAGGAGACCCTGGGGCGAGCGACAGGGCAGGGGAGGTCTGAGAGGTAACCTGCCAATCCCCCTGCCAAAGGTCACCCCAGCGCCTCCCTACCCCACAGCAGCCTCTGGTGTGGGGTAGGGGCTCCCCAGGACCAGGATTTGGCCCCCATCTGGATGATGCCAACCCTCCTGCAGCAAGGGCAAGCGAGGCAGCGCTGAAGACAATCCTGTTGTACCCCAGCTCAAGAGACACAGAGGTGTCAAACCTTCAATGTTTCCCCCCAGGGATTGCAGCGTCTGGCTCCAACCCTGCACAGCCCAATCTGATGGCACCACCGGGACTACCCTGCCCATCCATAACACCACAGTGCTTCCCACAAAAGTATGCCTCTCCCCAGCAAAATGCTGTCGCTCCCCCTCAAGATCTCTGGTCTTGACTGCCGAGGTGTCTCTGGCTGGGGTGGAGGTGCCTGCTGGGGGATGCTCTCCCAACTGGGGAGCCCTTTGTCTGTCTGGGCTCAGGGAAGGGGGACTTTCTCTGCCGAAACACAGCCCCGTGCTGCAGTTTACTGTGCTGGTGAGGACCAGACACTGGCAGGTGACCCACAGGGCTAAGGCACACTCCGGAGGCAATGCTCATATGTGCAGTGGTAAAACATGACTGTCCCACAAGAGACTCCTTCCATCCCTCCTCCCTCCCAGGGGTTGAGCTGCACCTTACTACCACTACCTCTCCTCTCTCCCTTCTTCTCAGTCATCCTCTCCTGCCTTCCCATTTAACCCCCTGGGGAGTGGTGGGAAAGGTGTTGCAGGGCAGGTTTCAGGTGGGCAAGCAATTTCTGCATTCACCCTCCCAACAGGGATGCCTTGGGACAAGCTGTGGCCACCCAGCTGTGGAGAAAACCACAAACTTTCCCCAGCTGGGGCCGGCCTTGCCAATACAGCCCAGCCTCCATCCTCCTCTTGCAACCACAAGAATTAAATAAAAAATTAAATTTTTGTTCTGGCCCCGCACATGACATCAGCCCATGCAACCTCTGGATGAGTGCGCCAGCTGAATAGTGATCATTTGACATGTAAGGGAACAAACTCACACAGGCAGCAGCACTGGGGAGATTTTTTTTTTTTTTTCCCATCTCGGGGTGCAAGGTTACCGCAGGATGTCACGCAGTGGAGATGGGCACCAATTGGCATCTTGGGTAATCATACATCACTCCTCAGTAATGAGGGCACAAGGGCAAGAAGCAGAAACCCACTTACCAAAACTTTACAAACACATTCAGAGTCCAAGCTGTCATTTTTAAAGTCTCTAGTTTTATTTTAAACATCACGGTTATCCAAAGGCACCATTGTGTGCCCAGCCGGGAGGCACCAGAGGGTGGCAGGGGGATGGAAGCAAGAAAGGTGCCGGCTCATGAGGAGGATGCCACCACAGCCAAGCAATGTTCTTGTGGCAAGTCTGGTTCCCAGGGAGAGTGCTGTACTTGCATCAAATACCTGATGTGCTGAGGCTGTTTCTGCAGCAGAGGCTTCCCTGTCTTGGTGTCAGCTGAGGTGCTTTAGTCCTAGAATGGTGCAAGGACTTGCCTCAGGGTATCCTTTTTCATCAGGAAAAAGTCATTGGTCCTCCTGAATCCTGGGTCCTGTGTGAGTCTTAGGGGCTGCATTTAAAACCACTCCTGATCTGTTTGCCTTGGTGTGACCCAGCTCTGCAACAGCAGTGCCCATAGCTGTGACCAGCTAGCAGTGAAGCTGTGTAGCCAAGCATTGTCCCTCAGCAAAGCCCCATTGTGCATCCTCTTCCGAGGGGGAAGTGTGCTTGGGCTTTTGCCATGTTGTGACGAAACGGGGAAAAGGACTTCACTGAGAGGTTCAAATGAGCAATTTATTTGGACTTCACTCACAGGGCCAATACGTCA
Source organism: Calidris pygmaea (assembly GCA_003697955.1). NCBI lineage: Eukaryota > Metazoa > Chordata > Aves > Charadriiformes > Scolopacidae > Calidris > Calidris pygmaea. Next base: position 10,630 of record QJSC01006991.1, on the reverse strand, counting down.
CTTTTGCAAGTTCTGTGTGTACAATGGCGATTACACTATTGCAATTTAAAAGCAATTCGCGGAATACACTATTGCGGCCTACAAGTGATCCCGACCAGTAACAACACAAACCACAAGCGCGCTAGATATGAATACCTTAAAAGAGTGCACCAATCACAATCTTAATAGCATGCCATATACCATACGTATGTTTCTTAGTCACTTACCCTCTCTCTCAGGTAAGGTCGCTCAATCCCTGGGAAGTTACCCTGTACAGCATCCTGGACAAGGGGGGGACGAATCTCCTACAGGCCAGCTATATCGTTGGAAGATTCCCCATTTTTCTCCCCAAACCTTGCAGTTTATATTTCCTGATTCTGTGGGGGTGCAGGATTATGCCTGAGTGGATTACCCTATCTGGGATATTTACCTCTGGTGGTGCGATAGCTAAGTCTCTGTGGCCAATTTTGTGATGTCTAGCACTCAAAGTCACGGGAATAGTGGTGGGATGGGACTCAGGGCATTTTGTTTGTTAAGGGAGCTAAGGCTCCAGTCGGTTTCGGTTCTTATTGTGATGCAATCTCGAGACAACCCCGGGCTGAGCCGTTTTGCAGCTCCCCCCAAGTTATCTCTGCATAGAGGAGGCAAGGCGGAGATGAAGCCGAGTCAGATGACAACTCCCTGCATCTCACCTATTGTGCTCTGAAACCGGTTTGGCTGGGTGCTCCCATACACATGAGTCACCCTCGATTTCTGTGATGTTCTGGTCAGGGTTAGATCTGCAGTGAGGTGGCTCCTGGCCGGTGGAGCTGTCTGGACCTGGCATCCTTGGTCTTGTCCTAGGAAACCTTTCTCTTGAGAAACAAGGCTGTCTCTTGCCCCTGTCAGAGTACCACACTGATGTAGAGCAATGATCACTCTTGGGACAGAGTGTATGTTTGTAACCTCTGTATGTTTCCCTTTATGGAGAAGGTGTTTGAATGGGGCATTGTGAAGTAATTTCTGGAGTCACGGCTTGTCTTTCCCCTGTAGTTTGGTAATAGCACTGGTCTCCTTGTCCTTTCCTGGGCTGGGGTCTTAACCAAAACTGCTCCTCCTTCACAGCCTGTCTACCAGCACATCCGGCACCCTTTTAAAGACATGCTGGGAAAGTGCAGAGAGGGGTGGCAGGAATAATTCAAAGTATGAAGTAGTTTCCATACAAGGAACAATTACATAAACTGGCTCTCTTTTCTGGGGGAATAGATGACTGATGGAGGCATGATGGGGAATCATGTATGGCTGGAGGAATGCAAGCAGGAATGATTGCTCAAGCTCCCTTCCCATAAAGGGCATGTGGGGCATCATGTGTGGGAAGAGGCATTGGCACCTCAAGGCATGAGCACATTTTTTGAAACAGTTTGGGATTAACCTGTAGAAATGGTGGCCTTGGGTGGGGATATGGTTGGAAAATGTGAAAAACTTGTCTGGGATCAAAAGGCAATTAAGCAAATTCCTGAAAAGAAAAATCCACTGAGGTTTGGTGAGCCCAGTGATGGTGCTTCTGGTATGGGAAATCCCCAGGCTACAGGAGTGAGGAGCATGTTGTGGGTACTGTATGCTCCCCTGGAGCTTCAGCTCTTCCCAAGGCCTTGTCTCTGGGTCCCTGTCCTGGAGAGGATGGGGATGGTGGGGCTGTCTTTCTGTTGAAGCATCATTCCTTGAAGTTTGAAGGTTGAAGCAGTGGACGAGGCCACTGAGCTCTGCAACTTCCTACCCGAGTGCTGTCTGCAAAGCATGTTCCTGGTGGGTGCCATACTGTTGCAAAGGAGACTTTCCCCCAGTTGCTGCTGCCACTGCCTCTGAGCTGAAACTCCCCATGGCTGAGCAGATGGGGCAGGAGTTGAGGGTGTAATCCTGTGTGCAGGAAAGGGCTGTCTCCTTGCCAGGGTGCTCCTCCCCCATCCTGTTCAGACTTCCCCGCTCAATGTGGCACAGGGAAGTCTGGCAACTGTGGCTGGCTGAGCTCAGGAGATGCATCTGAGGATGCTGGGCTTGGCAGCAGCAAGGTTTGTACTCTGTTCTCCATGGCAAGAGCAATGCCCACACATTCGATGCTGTCTCTTCCTGTCTGTTCCCATCCTTAGAGATGCTGCCTGTCTTTTCCAGCATCCTGAGCTGCAGGATGAGGAAAGGACTGCAAGAAAAAAAAATAATCCATGCTGTCATGGTTTAAGCCTCAGCTGGCAACAAAGAACCACGCAGCTGCTCTCTCAGCCCCTCTATGGCTGTGGGGAGAATCGGAAGAAAAAGGCAAAACTTGTGGGTTGAGACAAAGGCAGTTTAACAGAACAGCAAAGGGAACAGGAAATATAACACTGAGAGAGGAATATACAAACATGATTACGATACCACTGCTCGTTGACCAGACCCAGGATGCCCCCAGCCCACTCCCAAGTGTTGACTTCCTCCCCCTCCCTCCTGGCCAGCTCCTGGCTATAGACTGGGCATGGCATCATATGGTATGGAATACCTGTGTCCCTGCCAGAGCCTGGGGAAAACTAACCCTATCCCCACTTGAACCAGGACACATGCCCAGGGTTGTTTTTGTTGGATTAATTCCCTGTTCCCTGCCTGCTGCTGGCCTTGGCTGTGGTCTCTGAGGAGATGCTAATGGGGGCTGCCTTCCAGGTCAGGTCTGGGTTTTAGTTGCTGCTGTCTGTGAAGGCAAACCCAGTCCTGAGGGTATGGGGACCTTGTTCTTTGGGGCTCATCCAGCCCCTGATGTGTCCCCTGAGGAAACCACTGAGTGGCTCTTGCTGGCTCCCAGTTATCCTGACTTTGTTGGTAGCCCCAGCATGTAGCAGGCTTGGGCCTGCCCAGCTCTGAGAATGGGATAATCCAGATGGGAAGGGTCCCTGGGAGATCTCTAGTCCTCATGCTCAAAGCAGGGTCAGCCATGAGGTCAGAGCAAGCTGCTTGGGGCTTTATCCAGAATGGCCTTGAAAACCTCCAAGGACAGTGACAACACTGGAAGAGCTTGTTCCAGTCATATTTCCCAAGTCCTCATGGTGCTGTATCTCACTAGAGCCTGCCTGGCCACCTGAGAGCATATGGGAATGAGGAGATGGAAGTAGCTATTGGGGCTAATGGTGTTTGTGGTTTATTCCCTCCCCCCCCCCGCGTTGGGGTTGAGGATGCTGGCTGCTGTCTCCCCTTGCTAGTGTGCTGCTGGTGGCAGCTGAGCTGGCTGCTCTGCTTGGTGCTCTGCATCTGTGGGGGTGGTATAATGAGCTGTATCCTTATCTCAACCTGCTGCTTCCTCTCCTGGCAATGTCTGTGCTGCCAGATGAGTTTTTTTCTTTTTTTTTTTTTTTCTTCTTCCTGTGTTTATTCTTGAGTGGTTCCTAGCTGGTGTTGGCATGTGGCTCTTGCTGGTGACCTCTTCTTGGGCTGACTTTTGCAAACCCCCTTGGATGAGTGGGCTGGGCCTTTCCTGCTGCCCACATCAGGTGTGCAGAGGTGATGCAAGCAGATCTGCCTGACAGTGGTGTGTGGGAGGACTGAGTCTTCTCCAGTCCCCTCCTGCCCTCACCTGTGCTCAAACTCTGTTGAAGTAGCCAAAACCTGAGGGCAAGAGTGAGTGGGATGGAAAGGGCAGTGTGGGGGATGTGGCAATGCTTTTGGGGGGCAGGGCCTGGGGAAGAGCAAGGCCTCTTGAGGGAGCAGTCTCTGCAAACCCCCTGTCTGAGCAGGTGAAAGAGGAGAGGTGGTGTTGCCACCCTGGCTTGCGGATGTTGGAGCACAGTGAGTTGTCCTAGGTTGCCATGGGAATCAAGTGGCAGGCATGAGACTTGAATCTAGAGTGATTGGACTCTGGCTGAGATGTTCCCTGGTGAGAAAGGGCGACAGTACCTGAGAGCCAGCAGCATCTCTGTGGCCCTGATGTCTTCCTCACTAACCATCTGCGACCTCACGTACCCCTCCTGGAAGGGAGGCCAGCTATGCTAGGGGACTTGAATAGCATCAGGTCACCCCTAGGGACCCATCTGCATGTGGAGGACATGTGCCGAAGTTTGGCTTGGCTCTGTTTGAGCTTCCAGCCTTTGCTCTCCTTTCCTTAAAAAATGAGTCTTGTAGTGCTTGATAGTTCCTCCTAGGGATGGCACTGACCAAGTTCTTTCTAGTTTGTGTTTGGGTGCCAAGTACACTGAGCATTTCTAGCCTCTCCTCAAGTGACAGGATGGCTGGAATTTTGGCCTTGAAACACATCCCGAGTCCCTGCTTTTCAGGGCAGGGGGCATCCATGGGTGTTTCCAGTAGGGATGCTAGCCCTGAGGGTTACAGCTGGAGGTGGATAGTGTCCAGGCTGGAGACAAACCCTGCTGCATCTATTTGGAATGTGTCCATTTGATGCTTTTCCTCTTGCAGATTTGCCTGGCATCTAAGCATCTGTCCTGGGTCCGGTGGGGATAGGATTAATTCTCCCCAGGATCTAGCAGGGACATGGGTATTCCATCCCACATCCCATGTGAGCCATGCCCGGGGTAGCCGGGAGCTGGCCGGGGAAGGGGAGGGAGAGGAAGTCACCACTGGGGATCAGGCTGGGGCATCCCGGGTCTGGTTGGCAAGTGGTGGTATCATAATCACAACTGTATATTCCTCTCTCAGTGTTGTTGTTTTTTTGTTCCCTATGCTGTTCTGTTAAACTGCCTTTGTCCCAACCCACAAGTTTTGCCTTTTTCTTCTGATTTGCCCCTCATGGCCCTGGGGGGGGGGGGTCTGGTCTGAGAGAGCAACTGCCACATGGTTCTTTGTTGCCATCTGAGGCCAAACCACAACAGTCCATTTTGGTGCCCAATGAGGGGCATTCGGAGGGTTGAGATAATGACAGACATGACCAGAGTGTGTTAAAACAAATTTGTTATATGCATTTATTATATTAGTTGCTGGTCACAATATTGCTTCGTTTGTTCTCATGGCTGTGTTATGTAAGTTCTTACATGTTCTATGTACTCCCCATGATGCTGTTTATCACCTCTGGGAGAGGGATCAGGATTATAATTTTGCTGTCCTGTGTGATATCAACTTATGATATGATAGCATCACTGTTCAGATGGTTATTTTGGAGCATTTATTCGGCACTGCTGTCCTGACCATACCTCAGGGAATTTATTAATAATCACACTCAGTCTATGGGGGAAGCAGGGGGGATACTTTCCCCAGCTCTTTCACCTCCCTTTTCTCTTTTGTGCTGGCTATGCCAGTTTTTGAGAATTTTGAATACCCTTGGGACATGCAAACCAGCTTGGTCCTATTGCTAGGTCTCCTGAATGTGTTTCAGTTCTTGTTTAGGGTTAAGCAACTATTTAAGGCTACCACCCAGAGATCTGCCCTGAGGCTGGAGAGTCATGGGTGGCATGGCATGTGGGAGAACACGGGCAGGTATCTAGAGAGCTTTTCACCTCCAATGGTCTGGGATTTCACCACCAAACAATTACAGGACCCTGACAAAGTGATAGAATATTTGAAAGGAAAATGCTGTGGCTATTCCAGAGAGGCACAACTCACTGCGTTGTGCTGGGCCCTGACCAGTATCTACCAAGCATTGCTCAATGTTGCACAGCATCCTCAGGAGAAAGAGATGGAAACCAGGCCGACAGGCAGTGTGGCTACTGCCACCCCTGCGACAGACACTGCAGCTACTCCAACCCCTGCAGCAGGCGCTGTAGCTACTCCAACCCCAGTGACAGGCACTGCAACTGAACCAGAAAACCAACCTGTGCCTGTATCAGTTGCCCCTATCCAGAAGAAGAGATACTCCAAGAAATCAGTTTGCTCAGTGAAGGATGACAATGATCTAGGGTCATCACGAGAACAAGAGGAAGAGGCAGAACCAGAGATAATCACTCGATCCCTGTCCCTGAGTGAGCTGCGGGACATGCGAAAAGATTTCAGCCGACTTCCAGGTGAGCACATTGTCACCTGGCTGCTCCGGTGCTGGGATAACAGAGACAGTAGCTTGGAATTGGAGGGTAGGGAAGCCAGGCAGATGGGATCTCTATCTAGAGGGGGGGCATTGACAAGGTGATTGGGAAAAAGACGCAAGCCCTCAGCCTCTGGAGGCGACTCCTGTCAGGCATGAGGGAAGGGTACCCCTTCAGTGAAGATGTTGCATGTCATCCGAGCAAGTGGACCACCATGGAAAGAGGTATCCAGTACCTGAGAGAATTAGCCATGCGGGAGATGATTTATCATGACCTGGACAATGCACAGTTACCCACAGATCCTGATGAGATCCAGTGCACAAGGCCCATGTGGTGGAAGTTTGTACAGAGCGCACCATCGTCATATGCCAACTCATTGGCAGTGATGGAATGGAGAGGCGAAGAGGGACCAATGGTGGATGAGGTGGCTGCCCGACTTTGGTGGTATGAAGAAAATCTCTCTTCTCCCCTTGTCTCAGCTGTGGAGAAACTGTCCCGGAAGGTCCAGCAACTTGAAGAGAATATGTCCTCCCCACCTGTACGAGCCAGTATCTCAGCCGTTAGGAGCAGATGTTTCTCCGCTCAAGATAGAGAATACAGGGGGTACACACCACGAAGCACCCTGTGGTTCTGCCTGCATGACCACGGAGAGGACATGAGGAAGTGGGATGGACAGCCTACTTCAATTCTACGGGCACAGGTACAGGAATTGTAAGGAAGAACAACCACAAAAGGGGATCTCTCCAGGAAAAGTGCCACCCCAGTTTCCAGTGTGCAGTTCCCCAGACAGCATAGAAGACCTGAGCCTACTTCTGATCCCCTTGAAGGAACCTCCAAATCATTTCTGCAAGAAGTGAGTAACGGATACTATAGAGGGGCCCTGCCTCCAGCCAGGTGGGGGAAAGGAACAACCGGGTTTATTGGACAGTGTGGATTCAATGGCCTGGCACATCAGACCCACAGGAGTATAAGGCTCTAGTGGACACAGGCGCACAGTGTACCCTAATACCATCAAGCTATAGAGGGACAGAACCCATTTGTATTTCTGGAGTGACAGGAGGATCCCAAAAGTTGACTGTACTGGAAGCTGAAGTGAGCCTAACTGGGAATGAATGGCAAAAGCATCCCATTGTGACTGGCCCAGATGCTCCATGCATCCTTGGTATCAACTATCTCAGGAGAGGGTATTTCAAGGACCCAAAAGGGTACCGGTGGGCTTTTGGCATAGCTGCCTTGGAGGTGGAAGAAGTTAAACAGTTGTCTACCTTGCCTGGCCTCTCAGAGGATCCTTTTGTTGTGGGGCTGTTGAGGGTCGAAGAACAACAGGTGCCGATTGCTACCACAACGGTACATCGGAGGCAATATCGAACTAACCAAGATTCTCTGATCCCCATCCATGAGCTGATTCATCAACTAGAGATTCAAGGAGTGATCAGCAAGACTCACTCACCCTTTAACAGCCCCATATGGCCAGTGTGGAAATCTAATGGAGAGCGGAGGCTAACTGTGGACTATTGTGGCCTTAATGAAGTCACGCCACCGCTTAGTGCTGCCGTGCCAGACATGTTAGAACTTCAATACAAACTGGAGTCCAAGGCAGCCAAGTGGTACGCCACAATTGATATCGCCAATGCATTCTTCTCAATCCCTCTGGCAGCAGAGTGCAGACCACAGTTTGCTTTCACCTGGAGGGGTGTCCAGTACACCTGGAATCGATTGTCCCAGGGGTGGAAACACAGCCCCACCATTTGCCATGGACTGATCCAGACTGCACTGGAACAGGGTGAAGCTCCAGAACATTTGCAGTACATTGACGATATCATCGTATGGGGCAACACAGCAGAAGTTTTTGAGAAGGGGAATAAAATAGTTCGAATCCTTCTGAAAGCTGGTTTTGCCATAAGACAGGGACCTGCACAGGAGATCCAGTTTTTTAGGAGTAAAATGGCAAGATGGATGCCATCAGATCCCAATGGACGTGATCAATAAAATAGCAGCTATGTCTCCACCGACTAGTTAAAAGGAAGCACAAGTTTTCCTAAGCATTGTGGGTTTTTGGAGGATGCATATCCCAGATTACAGTATGATTGTGAGCCCTCTGTATCAAGTAACTCAGAAAAAGAATGATTTTAAATAGGGTCCTGAGCAGCAACAAGCTTTTGAACAAATTAAACAGGAAATAGTCCATGCAGTAGCTCTGGGGCCAGTCTGGGCAGGACAAGACGTTAAAAATGTGCTCTGCACTGCAGCTGGGGAGAACAGCCCTACCTGGAGCCTCTAGCAGAAAGCCCCAGAGGAGACACATGGTCGACCCCTAGGGTTTTGGAGTTGGGGATCACGCAGCGAGCTCCAGTTGGGAAACCCCAGTCACCCAGGAATTCTAGAGGTGATTATGGACTGGCCAGAAGGCAAGGATTTTGGAATGTCACCGGAGGAGGAGGTGATGCGTGCAGAAGAGGCTCCACCATATAATGAACTACCAGAAAATGAGAAGAGATATGCCCCGTTCACTGACGGGTCCTGCCGGATTGTGGGAAAGCATAGAAAGTGGAAGGCTGCCGTGTGGAGTCCTACAAGACAAGTTGCAGAAGCCACTGAAGGACAAGGTGAATCAAGCCAGTTTGCAGAGGTGAAAGCAATTCAGCTGGCTTTGGACATTGCCGAGTGGGAAAAATGGCCAGTACTTCATCTCTACACCGATTCATGGATGGTGGCAAATGCCTTGTGGGGGTGGTTGCAGCAGTGGAAGCAGAGTAATTGGCAGCGCAGAGGCAAACCTGTCTGGGCTGCTGAATTGTGGCAAGATATTGCTGCCCAGGTAGAGAATCTGGTTGTGAAAGTACGTCCTGTAGATGCCCATATACCCAAGAGCCAGGCCACTGAGGAACATCAGAATAACCAGCAAGTGGATCGGGCTGCTAAGATTGAAGTGGCTGAGGTGGATCTGGACTGGCAACATAAGGGTGAATTATTCATAGCTCGATGGGCCCATGACTCCTCAGGCCATCAAGGAAGAGACGCTACATATAGATGGGCTCGGGACCGAGGGGTGGATTTGACCATGCACAGGTCATCCATGAATGTGAGACATGCACTGCAATCAAGCAAGCCAAGCGATTAAAGCCTCTTTGGTATGGAGGATGATGGCAGAAATACAAATATGGGGAGGCCTGGCAGATGGATTATATTGCACTCCCACAAACCCATCAAGGCAAGCGCCATGTGCTCACTGAATTTCACTGAATTTCACTGAATTTTTGGAGTTGGAAGGGACCATAGAGATCATCTAGTCCAACTCCCCTGCCAAGGCAGGACCACCCAGAGCATGTCAGAGCATGCCACCCAGGACTGCATCCAGGCGGGTCTTGAAAATCTCCAGAGAAGGGGACTCCACGACCTCCCTGGGCAGCCTGTTCCAGGGCTCAGTCACTCTTCCAGGGCTCAGTCACTCACAATGGTGGAAACAACCACTGGATGGCTGGAAACATACCCTGTGCCCCATGCCACTGCCCAAAACACCATCCTGGGCCTTGAAAAGCAAGTTCTGTGGCGACATGGCACCCCAGAGAGAATTGAGTCAGACAACGGGACTCATTTCCGAAACAGTCTCATTGACACCTGGGCCAAAGAGCATAGTATTGAATGGGTCTATCACATTCCCTATCATGCACCAGCCTCTGGGAAGATAAAACAGTACAATGGACTGTTAAAAACTGCACTGAGAGCAATGGGTGGTGGGACTTTAACACATTGGGATACACATTTACCAAAGGCTACCTGGCTAGTTAACACCAGGGGATCTACCAACCGAGCTGGCCCTGCCCAATCAAAACCCCCACATACTGTGGAGGGAGGTAGAGTCCCCCATAGTGCACATGAAGAATACGTTAGGGAAGATGGTCTGGGTTAGTTCTGCCTCAGGCAAAGGCAAACCCATCCATGGGATTGCCTTTGCTCAAGGACCTGGGTGCGCTTGGTGGGTGATGCAGAAGGATGGGGAAGCTCGATGTGTACCACACAGGGACCTGATTTTGGGCAAGAATAGCTAATGAATGAAACTGTATGATGTTAATTGCATCTCATTTCTATAACTGCTTTTGGTTGTACTATAGTTATAGAAACCTAATGACAAGTGGACTCTGATGAAAAAGTGCAGCAGTGAAGGGATCAGAACTGACCTCAGCAGCTGGCACCCAGCAACTTCATTGAGATTGACAACTTCAACCCATGGACATGAGCTACACCAGATACATCAGCCACAAGCCCCAAAAATACAGCATGTGACAGTCCAGCCCCACACACACACCATCTTGCATGCCCCGAGAGACTGTTCTAACAGATGGAGCTCAAAGTCATGGATTAGATGAACTCAACAGACATTTTAGAGTGATGACCCACAGACTAAGGACATTATACCTGTATGGATATATATATATATGTGTGTGTGTGTCAGGGGAAAGTGATAGTATTTAATTGGAAACTGTAGGATCTGGGCATGGCCTGAAATGGTATGGAATAAGGGGTGGATGATGTTCTGGATCTGGCGGGGATAGGGTTAACTCTCCCCAGGACCTAGCAGGGACACAGGTATTCCATCCCATGTGAGCCATGCCCAGGGCGTAGCCGGAGCTAGCCGGGGAAGGGGAGGGACAGGAAGTCGGGGGGGAAGAGGGAGCAGAGTCGTC
>QJSC01006990.1:0-13153 GCA_003697955.1 Calidris pygmaea | reverse complement strand
TGAGTAGAATAAAAAAAAGAGAAAAGACTGTGTGTGTAAACAGCTAATAATAGCCAACTATAAAAGCATGTAACTAGTTATCACCTGCTAATAAGAGTCCACTATAAAGGCATCACCTGGGAATTGTCTATAAAAGCTGAGCTATCTGTGCAATAAAGTGGCATCTACCTGATCACATTGGTCGTCGTGTATGGTGTCCGAAGCTTCCGCGTCGTTAAACGACCTGGGGGTGTTGGTGAACAGCCGGCTTAACATGAGCCAGCAGTGTGCCCAGGTGGGCAAGAAGGCCAACACTGAGGAGAAGGATCTGGGAGTCCTGGTGGATGGCAGGATCTCCATGAGCCAGCAATGTGCCCTTGTCGCCAAGAGGGCCAATGGAATCCTGGGCTGCATAAGGAGAAGTGTGGCCAGCACGTTGAGGGAGGTCATTCTCCCCCTCTACTCTGCACTGGTGAGGCCACAACTGGAATACTGCATCCAGTTCCGGGCTCCCCAGTTCAAGAGGGACAGGGAACTACTGGAGAGAGTCCAACGTAGGGCAACCAAGATGATTAAGGGATTAGAGCACCTCCCTTACGAGGAAAGGCTCAAAGAGCTGGGGCTCTTTAGCCTGGAGAAGAGAAGGCTGAGGGGAGACCTCATCTATGCTTACAAGTTCCTAAAGGGTGGGTTGAAGGATACTGGAGCCGGACTCTTGTCAGTGGTTTCCAGCGATAGGACGAGGGGCAACGGGCATAAGCTGGAACATGGGAAGTTCCACTCAAATATGAGGAAGAACTTCTTTACGGTGAGGGTGACAGAGCACTGGAACAGGCTGCCGAGAGAGGTCGTGGAATCCCCTTCTTTGGAGATTTTCATGACCCGCCTTGATGCAGTCCTGAGTGATGTGCTCTAGACAATCCTGCTTAGCAGGGGAGTTGGACCAGATGATCTCTAGAGGTCCCTTCCAACTCTGACAATTCTGTGAATCTGTGAATCCTGGCTTGTATCAGGAATAGCGTGGCCAACAGGAGTAGGGAAGTCATCGTGCCTCAGTACTCGGCATTGGTGACGCCTCACCTTGAGTACTGTGTTCAGTTCTGGGCCCCTCACTACAGGAAGGACACTGAAGTGCTGAAGCGTGTCCAGAGGAGAGCCACCAAGCTAGTGAGGGGTCTAGAGAACAAGTCATACGAGGAGAGGCTGAGGGAACTGGGCATGTTTAGTCTGGAGAAGAGGAGGCTGAGGGGAGACCTCATTGCCCTCTACAACTCCCTGAAAGGAGGTTGTAGAGAGGTGGGTGTTGGCCTCTTCTCCCAAGGGAATAATGACAGGACCAGAGGAAACGGTATGAAGTTGCGGCAGGGGAGGTTTAGGTTAGGTATTAGGAAGAATTACTTTACTGAGAGGGTGGTCAGGCGCTGGAAGGGCCTGCCCAGGGAGGTGGTGGAGTCACCATCCCTGGAGTTATTTAAGAAACGTGTAGACATGGCTCTTCAGGGCATGCTCTAGTGCCTGAGATTGTTGGGTGTGGTTATTGTTGTGGTCATGGGGTGTTGGTTTTTTTGTTTTGGCGCTGTGTGGGTTTTTTGGTTTTTTATTTTGGGGTTTTTTTTGGTTTGGTTGTTTTTGTTGTTGTTGTTGGACTCGATGATCTCAAAGGTCCCTTTCAACCTTGAAGATTCTGTGATTCTGTGATATATGACTATGGCACTCATCTCTCCACCCAAGTCATGCTACACATCACCTGAGAGAAGGAAGAAACCTGAGACAAGGCTGTCCTTGGCAAGGGGGGTGGACCGTGCTAAATCAGCAGACATAAAAGGGGAAAATAAGTGCCCCTAAGAAGAAGAAAGAATTAGATCTTGCCTGGGAAGATTTTTCCCAAGAAAGAAGAAGATTATGCTTGGGAAGATTCCCTGAAAAAGATGCTGGAAACAGGATGGGTTATCTCATTATCTCTGTCTTTTTCTCTATCTTTTCCTTTCTCTACCCCCTCAGTTTCTCTTTTCTCTTAGAGTTTTTAAGTAATGACATTAACTACTGCTTGCCATAAGTTGTTGGACACCTGTTGTAAAATAACACAATGCATACCTCACTGCTTGCCATAATAGACATATACTAATCATTTTGGGAAACTGATAAATGTTTGGATACGGATCTTGAGATTTATCTCACCTTACTCCATGCTGTTGGGGATTTACGAGTCTAAGTTACTTACCCCCTCTTTCCTGAGAGTGGGATGTGACTTTTTAATAGACAAATATTTTCACCAATTCAGACACTAGAGTCTTCTAAAAATGCAGTTTTCCCTAGCATTAGCAGAGACCTTGCTGTAAAGTAAAATTACTGAAAGAGAAATTAATCCTGTGTTGATCAAACCAGGACAATACCCTACTTGTTTAAACAAAATGGAATTTGTGTACAAAATAGCATTGTTTCAGCTCTATGCAAAATTTATTTTCTCTGGGGGAGGTATTGTAAAAATATTCTTTCAGTATTCTAATCACTTCTTTTCAACTCCTAATGACAGTATGCTTTTGGCTTTGGTGTTTGTGAATTTTTTTAGTGTTTTCTTTTTCCCCCTGTGGTTACTATCTCAACCTGAACATTGAGGATTTTAGGCCTGTATGCTTATTAGAGTGCATTGCTGTTCTACTCTGGTGACTGGCTCTGCCAAAATACTGCTTTTAGTGATTAAGTATCTGTGGGAAAGTAACGGAAGATTGGCAAGGAGGACTGTAAATACACTCAAGTGACTCGCATGTGGGGTGCTGGAAAACACATCTATCACACTAAGTGTTGCTTAGTTTTGTGTGCTCAACAAGTAGAACATCTGCACTTAGATAACATAGTCCTGGGATGGACTTAGGAGCACCTTATCAAACATGCCTAAGATTCTTGCCCTGCTGCTGAAGAGATCAAAGCCCAGCAGAAAACTCTGCCTGCCAGAATCCTTGAAATAGAGGCCCAAGCAGCAAGTGGGAGCTCCCTCGCTCCCTCACTCCCTTGCTAACAAGGACTCTCGTGCTAATAAGGACTCTCACTCCGCGGTGCCTGCGTCCCCTGCTTGCCTGCCTCTGCCCGGGTGCTGCTTCAGAGGTTTGCCAATCCATGAGGTATTGAGATGAAATTTGTTCTTTGCCCTTAATCCATGGTTTTGTGGTTGTTCCTGCGTCCTGCCTGCATCGGCTCACACAGTATCCACGTCTTATTTTAGCATCAGAACAAAGATGTTATGTTAGGAAATGAACATGTGGCAGGTCAGGTTGTGTTCATGATTTTTGTATTAGGCAACATATACAGTTGCTTCTGTTTCACGTGAAACAAAGTGATGTACTCCAATGAGATTGTTAAGAGAGAGCTCCCTTTGCCTCAGTTCCCAGTTCTCCTTCCCTCCTGATGTAAAGCACCCTCTAGACTTGATATTGCTTTTTGGAGGTAAAAGAGCTAAAACCTCATAATAATTAATATTAAAAATGCAAAAAAAGAACTCCTAGAGAAAATAGTCTAGCAAGATTATAAATGTAAATGCATTTTAGGATAATCTTTCTTTCTGTTATGGCTAATGCCTTTGCAAAGGATTGGCCACTCTTTTGCTTTATATACTGTGATAGATTGATTCATTCTACTTTGAAATGAAATTTTTAGTGGAAATACCACTTGAATTTTCTCACAGTACTGACACCAGAAAGTATTGTAGCATTGTACAGAAGTAGTGCAGTTCTTTTACCCTGGAATAAAGGATACAGGAAGCTTGGGGAACTCTGACAGGAGAAGCCTCTCTCCTCTTTAACTTTTCTGCACTTTCCTTTTTTAGGTGACTTGATATTGAGGGGTGGGAAGAGTGCTGTAGCTACAGGCCATAGCAAGGTTTGTAGTATATAGAAGTGTGGGGCTGTGCTTCTGGACACACACTGCGCGGTGTGGGTTTGGTTGTGCCTCACTCAGCACTGTCGTGTTCAGCCCGTTATCACAGATGCTCATCACAGTGACACTCAGTTATTTTCTATTGTGCACTGAGAGCAGAATTGGCATTTTCCTCATCCCTTCAGGAAACCTTTCTATGACCTCTACCTCTATGTGATTGTCCATAACAGAGTCGGGGCATCCCCACCGTCCATTTTACGTATCCCAACAAGTAATTCTAAAGGCTAGTATCTTAGCAATGTTTCTTTCAAATGTATCTGTGTGACTTCTGAGTGTTGTAAAATTTTACCTCCTCTTAGGCAATCCGAACACTACCAGTGTTCTGCTATCAGATCTGCTGCTTTTAGTGTAAACACCAAGGGAGAGCAACAGGTTCTTAAACTATTAGATAAGCTAATTTAGGGTATGTTTCAAACAGAGTAGTTCTGCAACCAGAAATACTTGGTCACGTATGTACATGAGTATGTTCATGATTAGAATGGGAATTTGGAAGTATCTTAAGGTTTGATTTTCCCTCTGAAATAGACAATTTCTTTTGGAAGAAACATAGTATCTCTTTACTGTGCAATAAGACAACTTTGTTTGAGAACCGAGAAGCTGTCTAATTTCCAGTTTGCTAGTAGCCTAATACTGCTTAATTTTGATCTCTGATATAAAGATTCAGATGTAAGCTTCCAAATTTCAGAAAGTGTATGTTTCATTTACATAGATTCTATCAAATCATCACTATTACAATTACCAAAAGTATCCACACCTGACAAAATAGCTATTATTATGAATACCTAGTGGAAGAACTGTCAATATTCATCACTTTTCTATTTTCTTTCATTACAGCTCTTGTGAAGAATATTAGAGCACTATCTAAAGATGGCAAGTTGTGGGTAGAGTGGACAGCTTCTAACAATTATGTTCTTAAATGTGATAGAACGGTGTCTGGTGTCCAACAGCTCAGACTGCATCACAGAATGGCAGAACGAACCAGGGAATGTTCAAGGAATGTACTTAAAAGGTATTTACCTTATAAGTCTACAAATATTCTGTAGCACACTCTAAAAACGTAATGAATATTAACATCTAAGATTCCTTTTGATGAAATAAATCCATTCAAGTGTTACTTGATAACTGTGTACCCTCTATATGCTAATGATCAGGGAAGTGGATGGTCTCTGAAAGCTTATCTTCAGGAGGATCGTAAGTACAAAATAGTCATCCTGGAACACATAATCTGTCTTTCTTGGCTAATATGAGACCTTTGATTTAATGTGGATTGCATAATGAAAAAGGGTACTACACTTGAGGGTCATCTCACATAGTTGCTCTTGTCCCCTCTGTTAACACCCATTCTGCTAATTCACAATATTTAGGAATTAAACAGATGTCTGTAGCTGACTTCCTCCCTTTTCCCACTTTTAGCAGAGAATTTGGCACAAATTTATTTTATTGATATAGTAAATTTCTATGCATTTTTCTATGCTGGTCTATTTTAGATTTCAAGTATGAAGCCAAGACTAATTAACTTCAGTTGAAGATTTCATGTGATCTGCTGATTACTGTTTTTCATATCTTTTTTCCCAGAGGAAACATCTTTGGAGTTGCTATATTGTCTGAAAACAGTGCTTTGCACACGAGTTAGGCCAGCTATTCCATTGAAGTTTTTATGCAGTAACAGTTCAGTTTTCATTAATACACTGCTTCTGTGGATGGGCAGGGTCCCCAACAGAAACTAATCTTCATCTCTCATGACAGGTCCTTCAAAAGGACCAACTATTCACACAAAAAAACTAGGAAATCTGAAGCTGTTTTGTCATGGAACCATCTCATAGCGCCTGAGCAAATGGATTTTTCAGAACTTACACAAGATTTTACAAAGCTGCTGATGGAAATGAAACTGATAACAGAAAGCAGAGAAGTGCTTTATGGCAGTGAAGTATTCCATCTGCTTCCTTCCTAATACATGTTCCTGAAAAACAAGATAGACTCAAGTGTGGTTCTGATGATGCAAAGCTGGTGTGTGAGATATAGCTCTTCTACATTCCAAACAGAAAAATCCCTAATAAAGAATTCAAATCATTCAGTCTGTGTATAAAAGGGTACTGAATTTAGTTCTGTGTATAACAGGTGCTGCGTTAAGTTTCTGAAAGATAATTTGAGTGCTGTGCTCACATCTTTCTGTCTAAATAGAGGAAAAGAAAGTGGTATAGAAAGATGAAATTAGGCCCTTCAAGATGTGGAGGAGTTGCCTCCTATGATAAAGCCTTAAACATTTTTTTAATCATTCTGGAGCTCTAGATCAATATATTACTGATGTAAAGCATCTTGTTTGAAGTGCTTCTTAGTTCTGAGTAGTCTATATGACCTGCAGGCATTTTTAAAATTTATTTTATTTTTAGATCTGCTTAAATAGGAAGGGCATATTGTTTATGCCTACCCTACTTTTTGTTATTTCTAGTTAGCAATGTATCCTGCTTATTAGATACCTTTAAGCCTCAGCTTTACTACCAGTTTAGTTTGCAGATACTTGGAGGGGGGAGAAGGAAATTAACACATAAAGTATCATCAAGAAAGAGACTAAAATAAAACAGAAACAAATGAATCTATGCATTTCTTGTACAAGTTATAGTCTTTCTGTGTCTGTTGTAGTTTCCATTCTACTAAAACTATCTTGTATATCTGAAGACACGATGTCCTAATGCTACTGTTAGTGGAGATCTAATAAATTGTACAGAAAACTGGTATGATTTTTTCCTCTCTAGCTGTCACAGTGCATTCTTCCAAAACAGAATATACCCTTTCTTCTCTAACCAGTGACACACTGTATACTGTGTGGATGATGGCATACACGGATGGAGGCAGGAGTGGTCCTGATTTTAGGTTTACTACACAAAAATTTGGTAAGGAAGAGGGTCAAAATTTAATAGAAGTAGGAAGTAATGTTGCTACAGTATAACAAAGCTCCATGAAACATCTGACAGGAAAGGAAGGTGATTTTATTAAAAGAACAAAAGATTTTTGGTCAGTCATATTCACAAGCAGCAAGGTGTGTGATAAACAGGTAGCCTGTCTAGTACTCAATCACCAAGAGGTATTTGTCCAGGTTCTCTTCTGATTTTATAGAGGATGAGGGACACCAGCTATCCTCTGCAGGTCTCCTGTATCACTCTTATGTTGGAAAATGTACTGGGTTTGGATGTGTGTATACTTTAGGGTACAGTGACTATTCTTTTGCCCCACTTTGTGTGAGTCATTAGAATTTACTCAGCGCATTTGTCTTCTCAATTGGTGTCTGATGACTCCTACCTGGTCCTAGAGTCTCTTTTATCTGTGGGTATGTTGGCCTTTATTATCCTGATCTCAGAGATGTGTTGGGATCTTGCTCTGCTAATCTAGGTGCCAGTCTGCACATGCCATTCTTACAATTTCAGCTTCCACATGCCTATTCATATAACTTATTAAAGTTTGTTACAGTTCTCTACAGAGACTCATTTTGAAGAGTTAAATTTACTGTGTGTGCAGCTTTAGAGTGCTTCCTATTTGTAATAGTAAGAGCAACAATGTTAACTGAATTATGTTGTGGAAAGCACTTTTTTATATTTAGCATGTTTTATATATTTTTATTCTGTATAGTTTTAGTGGCTTAGCTACAGCCAGCAACAAAGAACCAGGTAGCTGCTCGCTCACCTGCCACAGCTGGGGGATGGAGAGAGAATTGGAAGGAAAAGGCAAAACTTGTGGGTTGAGACAAAGGCAGTTAAACAAAACATCAAAGTAAAGAGGAAAACAACAATAATACTGAGAAGAATGTACAAAACACGATTAATGTACCACTGCTCACCAACTAAACCCAGGAAGCACCAGTCCGATCCCAAGCAGTGACTTCCTGCCCCCTCCCCTGCCTATATACTGGGCAATGCATCTCATGGTATGGAATACCTCTGTCCCCTGCCAGATCCTGGGGAAAATTAACCCTATCCCTGCTGGAACCAGGACATTATCCACCCCTTAGTCCACACTATCTATGTCACTGCCCAGATTTAACAGTTTCCAATTAATTACCACCACTTTTCCTTGTCTTTGGTGTATATATGTACATATATACATACAGATATAATTCCCTTAGCTTATGGGCCATCCCACTAAAATATCCATTGAGTTCATTTAGTCCATGACTTTGGGATCCATCTGTTAGAACAGTCTCTCAGGGCAGGCAAGATGGTGTGTGGTGTTGGACTGCTGCATGCTGTATTTTCAGAGATTGAGGCTGATGTAGCTGGTGTGGCCCATGCCCACAGTCCACGGGTTGAAGATGTCGATCTTGATAAAGTTGCTGGGTACCAGCTGCTGAGGTCAGTTCTGATCTC
Source organism: Calidris pygmaea (assembly GCA_003697955.1). Taxonomy (NCBI): domain Eukaryota; kingdom Metazoa; phylum Chordata; class Aves; order Charadriiformes; family Scolopacidae; genus Calidris; species Calidris pygmaea. The sequence continues at coordinate 4,886 of QJSC01006990.1, read as the reverse complement.
ATCACTGCTGCATTTACTCCATTTCATCAAAGTCCATTCGTCATTAATTTGGGTGATTCTTACTGTAGTAAATTTGATAGCAATTATAGTCATGATGACATACAGTGGCAGGGTTCTTTAGCAATTAGCATTATGCAATTTGATTCATTGGCTACTCTCTTCCAAAATCAGATCCCCATGAGTTACACATCAGACTTCCCCATCCTTCCGCATCACTAACCAAGGGCAACCAGGTCCTTGAGTGAAAGCAATCCCATAGATGGGTCTGCCTTTGTCTGAGGTGAGACTAATCCAGACTGTCTTCTCTACGATATTCTTCATGTGCACTACTGGGACTTTATCCCCTTCTACAGTATGTGGAGTACGTGAGCTGCAGGGGCAGATCAATTGGTAGATCCCCTGGTGTTAACTAATCAGGTAGCCTTTGCTAAATGTGTATCCCATTGTTTGAAGGTCCCACCACCCATTGCTCTCAGTGTAGTTTTTCACAGTCCATTGTATCGTTCTATCTTCCCAGAGGCTGGTACATGATAGGGGATGTGATACACCCAGGCAATGCCATGCTCTTTGGCTCAAGTGTCTATGAGGCTGTTTCAGAAATTAGTCCCAATGTCTGATTCAATTCTCTCTGGGGTGCAATGTCACCACGAGACTTGCTTTTCAGGTCCCAGGTTAGTGTTTCGGGTTATGGCATAGGGTATGCTTCCAGCCATGGTGGTTGCTTCCACCATTGTGAGCACATGGCGCTTAACTTGGCGGAGTTGTGCTAGAGTAATATAACACATTAATATTTCATCCATCGCCCTCCATATCAAAGAGGCTTTAACTGCTTGGCTTGCTTGATTGCAGCACACGTCTCACATTCATGGATGACCTGTGCAATAGTGTCCATGGTTAAGTGCACCCCTCAGTCACGAGCCCATCTATATGTTGCTTCTCTTCCTTGATGGCCTGAGGTGTCATGGGCCCATCAAGCTATGAATAAATCACCCTTGTGTTGCCAATCCAGATCCACCTGAGCCACTGCAATCTTAGCAGCCCAATTCACCTGCTGGTTGTTCTGATGTATCTCAGTGGCCTTACTCTTGGGTACATGGGTATCATCTACGTGACATACTTTCATAACCAGATTCTCTATCCTGGCAGCAATATTTTGCCACAGTTCAGCAGACCAGATGGGCTGTTCTTAGGCATTTAAAATCATTTAGATCATGTTCACACCCATTTAAAAATTACAAAAATTAAATAGAACTATGGTTCTATAGAAGCTATGGTATTCAAATAAGAAACTGCCACGATTGCTTGACTCTGAATGCTACTATAGTATTTGATATTCTGCCTACATTCATGCGTGCACATGAATAATTTGGCCTAAAAATGTGCCTTGCAACTTGACACACAGTGATTCAGTGTTCATGTCTAAAAGTTAAAAATCCAGATGAAAATCCAGATAAACAGAGATTTAAAGGTTTCATACCCAAATCACCGTCTGATTATACCATACCTCTTTGGTCATATAAATTGCCTTTAATTTGTGCACCTCTGCTTGAGAGGTGTAATGAGCTGTAAGTTTTTACCATTTTTCTAACTGCTCAGGAGAAAGGGAATATGATCTTTATGATTGACTACACTGTAACTTCTCTGCTAATGTTGCAGGACCTCCTGAAAACTGAAAGCAGCCAAAACCAAAGTACTGAAGACCGTGAAGCTCTCAGAAAAATAAAAACCAACAAAAACCCCAAAAAACAAACTATACACTGAATTTCAAAGTTACTTGTACTATGTGGGTGGTGAGACACTGGAACAGGTTGCCCAGGGAGGTCGTGGATGCCCCATCCCTGGAGGTGTTCAAGGCCAGGCTGGATAGGGCTTTGGGCAACCTGGTCTACTGGGAGGTGTCCCTGCCCATGGCAGGGGGGTTGGAACTAGATGATCTTTAAGGTCCCTTCCAACCCAAACCATTCTATGATTCTATGTATCTTTTATCCATCATGAGCCACAACCAACAGTTATGTAGTTGCTAGAATTCCTTTTTCCTTATGTCTCAGTTCTCTTATCTTCATAAAGTTTGCATCTTATTGAAGAAGATACATTTCTTGGAAACTGTCTCTACCATGGTTTAAAGAAAATGAAATTACATTAAAATAACCCCTTCCCCAATGATAACTAGAAGTTTTATGGCATTCTTCTAGATTTTTTTTAATTTTAGTCCAGTCAGCTTTCTAATCTGACACTAATATATCCTTAATTTAAAACATTAAATGCTGTGTTGTGAGAATAAAACAAGGGGTTTATTTCTCCTTCAGCAAAACAACTATATACTTAAGACAACCTGAAATTTTTTGTGCTGTGACCTCTTGTGCTGCTGTTCTGCAAAGTGCACGCTGAAGGCCCTGGAAAGATGAGCGTCAGTATAATTTCAACTTTACTTGTCTACCAGCTTGCATTGAAGGACAGGAATATATATAAATGTTCACATGTGTTTTCTGCTTTTGTTACAAAGAAATTCAATACTACAGTAAATTCATAAGACTACCTCTTGAAGTCTGGACTAATTTAGATAAAGAATGCTGTATCTTTAATAACATTTCAGTATTCCACAGTCCTCTCTCCCAATAGTATTTTTTTGTATATGGGCACTTTTTTAAACTAAAAGGCCATGTTGCAGCTTACTACAACTACACCTTTCTTCAAATCAGTACCCTTCCTTTTCTCCCCACTCCACCGTAGCACCTTCAGACTCTCCCCCAGAGGGCAAAGGCATAGTGAAAAATATGCTGTCACTAGACAGCAGAGAACATCTCTTGTTTTTTCAGAGGTTGAGGGAGCATTCCTTTGTCAGAACACATTCCTCTTAGAAAATAATAGCAGTTAGTTTACTGGGGGATGGATAGTCTTCTTATGCAAATGTCATAATGACTGTAAAAACCAAAAATAAAAGGAAAAGTCTCTGTTGAGCAATGTTCATGCTTATTAGAACTGTCCTGTAGACACATGCATCTAATCCACCTTCTGCTCATCTCTGAAATACCATGGGCCACAACCTGCCTACTTAGTCTGAACATTGCTTCAAAGGCCTGGATGTTTTAAAAAAACGTACTGGGTTTTTTTTGTGTGTGATCCAGTGATACTAACTTTTGATAGCATATGTCATATTTGAGGGACAACTTCAGATATTCCTGAAGCTGCTATTCTTCTTTCTTTTGAGTAAAGGGAAGGCATTTTATTCTCAGTTGCTGTTAATCATGGACTGTTTGCAAAGTTAAACAGTTTAAAGAGAGTCTCATTTTCAAATATCTGTGCCAACAAGAGTTCTGGCCTGTCTCTACCGTCATTTTTCTTTCTCTGTTTTTAGGGGTCAGTGGAAATACACTCTTGAACAACTCTGCAAGTTTATCCTGAAGATAATTATGTCTGTCTTTCAGTCTTGTGTGCTTATCTAGGGCTAAAATGCTAAAGACTAAGCAGGAGATATTTGTGAGTGAACAGCTTATAGAATCCACAATACATGTGAATGACAGGTTTACAGCTTGTTCAAAAACCTGAGCCAAAAATATTATATCATGCAGTGTTCAGGGCTTAACTTGATTTTGTAATTTGGATGGTACCAATCTAATTGTATCAAACAGTTGCACACAGGTTTTTAGAGTATCTGTAATGTAAAGCATTATAGGGGTCCACTGAAATTCTCTGAACTTGTCCCTAACATCATAATTAATGGAAAAGCTTCCCCCCCCTCCAATAACTATGGTGCACTTTACAAAATAAAGGCATCATTAAAATAAAATCAGACTTTAGTATTGATACTTTCATGCCCATCTTGATTACCTGGACTGAAAATTTTCAAGTAGGTGTGGGAAAAAAGTTGTGAAGACCTTGTTACTTTGGTAACAGGGAAGGAGGGGCTAGTAAGAATAAAATATTTTTCCTGTATTAGCATGTTTATAACTTCTCTTCAGTGCAGGCTGGCTAATTGTGCCTCTGTTTACAAGAAAAGTGAATATATTTATCTCTGTAGTAGCTTGTAGTTATTCTGTTAGAACAGGAGGGTGTTTGGGTTGTTTCCGGGGAGTGTTGGCTCTTTTTCAGTGCAGTTAGCTTGGGAATACTGAATTTCACTGAATTTCACTGAATTTTTAGAGTTGGAAGGGACCATAGAGATCATCTAGTCCAACTCCCCTGCTAAAGCAGGATTGCCTAGAGCTTGTCAGAGCATGTTACTCAGGACTGCATCCAGGTGGGTCTTGAAAATCTCCAGAGAAGGGGACTCCACAACCTCCCTGGGCAGCCTGTTCCAGGGCTCTGTCACCCTCACCGTGAAGAAGTTTTTTCTCGTATTTGAGTGGAACCTCTTATGTTCCAACTTGTGCCCGTTGCCCCTCGTCCTCTCACTGGGAACCACTGAAAAGAGTCTGGCTCCCTCCTCCTTCAACCCTCCCTTGAGATACTTGTAAGCATTAATACGGTCTCCCCTCAGCCTTCTCTTCTCCAGACTAAAGAGTCCCAGCTCTCTCAGTCTTTCTTCATAAGGGAGATGCTCTAACCCTTGAATCATTTTGTTGCCCTTCGCTGGACTCTTTCCAGTAGTTCCCTGTCCCTCTTGAACTGGGGAGCCCAGAACTGGACGCAGTATTCCAGTTGTGGCCTCACCAGTGCAGAGTAGAGGGGGAGAATGACTTCCCTTGATCTGCTGGCCACACTCTTCCCTATGCAGCCCAGGATTCCGTTGGCCTTCCTGGCCACAAGAGCACACTGCTTGCTCATTGTCATTTTGCTGTCCACCAGGACCCCTAGATCTTTCTCTTCAGAAGTTGTCTCCAGCAGGTCCACCCCTAACCTGTACTGGTGCCTGACATTCTTCTTCCCCAGGTGCAGGACCCTACACT
>QJSC01006894.1:1169-20042 GCA_003697955.1 Calidris pygmaea | reverse complement strand
CCCCCTGGCGGGACCGCCCGGGGCTGTCCCCCCGCCCCCGACACACACGCCCGGCCCCGCCCGCGGCGGTTCCTGCCCGGCCGCAGCCCCGGCTCCTCTCCCCGTGTCTCCCAGGGCGCAGTAATACACCGCCGCGTCCCCGCGCCGGGGCCGGGCGAGCCACAGGGCGCTGGACCGGCGGTCTGCCGCCACCCGCAGCCAACCCGGCGGGGACCACAGCTCTTTGGAGTCTTTGTGAGCAACCCCAAGGAATTCGGGGCCTCGGCCCGGGAGCTGACGGTACCAGTAGATCATGTCCCTGGTCTGTATGTTGGGGTGAGAGCAGTTGATGCTGATGGCGGTGCCCTCGGTGGTCTCTGCCGACAGCTCCTGCTGCACCTGGGCTCTGCCCGCAGCCACTGGAGGGAAAGGAGAAGGAAAGGCCAAACGTCACCTAAGGTGACCCATCTCTGATATCTTTTTTTCTCACGAAAAACAGTCAGGAATAGGGCAGTGAGACAGAGCCAGAACGGAATGGATGGGGACATGTGCCCATGAACCGTGACGGAGAGTGATTGTGGAGCAAGGGTATCAGTCTGAAAGGAAATTTGAAATGGATGCATTCAGTGATAAGTTGAAAGCCCGGTGCATGTATGGATGGAAGGATGGTGAAAAGGAGAGGAAAGAAGAAATTTGGTTGTGTTACAGTGAAGCATGGAGAGCTGAATTCAGAAGAATAATAAATGGTGAATGCACAGGAGGATGAGTGGATGTATGAAATAATGGCACAGTACAGGAAAGCAAACTTGTGCCTACAGTTATGAGAGAAGCAGAGGGCTTGAAGAGAGAGGGGTCTCAGAGTTGGGAGAGGGATTAAGGATGGTAGATGCATGGAGAGATGGGTCAGAAGATGGGTGGTTGGATGAAAAGAGAAATAGTGGATAGGGAAAGGGGTTGTAAAAGTGAAGGAGAGAGGGCTATATTTAAGGCAATAAGAGCTGCTGATGGCACAATGGAAGTAGAGGTTGCATGAAAAATCAGGGGAACATGCAAGCAGGCTGGTATTGAAAGAGGTGGTGAAGAAAGAGGGAAAGCAGGAACAGGGAAGGGGGACGAGAGACGGCAGAGAGGCAGGAGGGGGAGAGAGACGTTGAGGAAGGAGAGGGAAGAGTCGGCGCTGGGCTCCCCGGGGAAGAGCCCGGGCACAGCCCCGGCCCCCATCCACCGCCGCCAGCCCCACACACCCAGGAGCAGCGCGGCCAGCCCCGCCAGCCCTGCGCCCCGGCCCCGCCGCATCCCGCCGCTCCGCCGCCCGCGCCTCGCTGCCCCCCGCCAGCCCCGGCTCTCTGCTCCGGCCGCCGCGCCTCCTCTCCGACGCCTCCTCTCCTCTCCTCTCCGCCGCCGCCAGCTCCGCCCCGGGGCTCAGCCCTGCGCCGACGGCGGGGCCGGGCCGGGAGCAGCGCGGGGCGAACCGGGATTCCAATGTGGGACATGAAGGTGTTTATGGGCAGAAGACCAACGGAGTCATCAGCTCTTTGGCTTTCCCTGTGCAAGCCACGGGGTCAGTCCCTCCACTCACAACACAGTCTTCCTGTTCCTCTCATTCAGTACCTGTTGGATCTAAAGTCTCAGCCCCTGCCTGGCACATCACCAGGCCTTGTGAAGAGCACAAGTCCATTTGGCATTGGCTTGGGCGTGAGGGAGGGCTGTGTCCCACTCCAGGCACCACTGGCACTGCATTGGAAACATGCACTCAGGGATGGGCAGCAGGAGGTGGGCAGGATTCCTCAGCCTTCTCCCTGCCAAGAAAGCAATCCCCATCCTTTGAACTCTCTAGCGCTGGGGAGAGCAGCTGTGTCCTGGCCTGGAGAGGCAGGGAATGGGGACTGCCAGCCATGCTGAGGAGCTCCCAATACTCTGGTACTCTGAATTCAACTAAGGATCCAAGTTGGAGTGAAACTGTTCTTGTTGGGGGCCTGCAATGGTCAGGAGTTTTAGAGGGACAGGAGAAGGAGAGCTCAGGAAGCAGGGGCTGCATTTCAGGGCAGATCTTCCCTGGACAGGTCTCCAGGGGGTTGGTGCCNAGCCATAACTGGCACATTGCCTCCTGATGAGGGACACACAAGAACACACACACACAGGCTCAGGCACACCGGCATGGAATCAGACGCAAACTTATGATCCCATTTGAATTCAGAAATACCTGGCTGTTTATAATGCACCCAAGAGAAGAAGACACATAGGAACACCATGATCCATGGACTCTCTGACTCTCCCACTGCCTGATGGAGACAAAACCTGCCAGGACAACACATATATGTGGAGAAGCAGCAACATATGACCCATACGGGTGAGCTGAGGAGGGAAGGAAAGAGAAGGACATGGCAGATCCTCATGCACAAGAGTCCATGGCTGGAGCTTCTTCCTCAGAAGGACACTTCACACAGCCCCAGTAATGTGACCCAGGCTATTGGTCATCTGAACCAACCCAGCATTTGAGTTGACTCTTCTGCTTGTACTGCTGCATTCCTGCCCTAGAAATCCTAGGGTCTTTCATCCCCATGCTCAGAGGAAGCTTTGATTGTGGGATGGGCATGGCACAATCCTGGAAATGAAAAGGCAGCAGTGTTGGAAACCAAAGCACAGCCCATATCATTAGCTGCGATGGTTTGCATTCAAGATGAGCTTGTCAGAAAATTGTTACCTCTGCAATGGGCACCTCTGCTCCTGCGGCAATGAAGGGCAGGTATAAAAGCCAGCGCAGGTCCCTGCGCTCTCATCCACTTCTCTTGCTGCCTTCTCCTTGGGAACCAGGTGAGTCTTAAGCTCTATTTTCCTCTCTTCCAAAGGGAGATCTCTTCTTGATGTACCTCTCATGTGATATTGGCTCTCTCCTTTCCTTTGGTTTGCATCTTCTTGTCACGACAGAGGGAAGCAGGGAGAAGGTCTGCTTAGAGAGAAACTGAGATGTGGCAGAAGGGGCTTTTGGTTTATGCTCTAGGAGAAACCCTCATTGGGCCAGGCTGCTCTTTGTGGGGTGATGAAGACTGTGTGTCTCCTGCTTGAGCCTCCAGCTCCTCACCCAGAAGCAGCCTTGGCTCCTTTGTGACAGGATAACAAGGCTGCTCCTCACCCACCCTTGTGCTCTGTTCCCTCCCTGCTCCTCTCCCAGGTGCACCTCCACACTTGAGATATGTCCTGCTACAACCAGTGCGTGCCCTGCCGGCCCTGTGGCCCGACCCCACTGGCCAACAGCTGCAACGAGCCCTGTGTCAGGCAGTGCCAGAACTCCACCGTTGTCATTGAGCCTCCTGCTGTGGTGGTGACCCTGCCTGGCCCCATCCTCAGCTCCTTCCCTCAGAACACCCTGGTGGGCTCCTCCACCTCGGCTGCAGTTGGCAGCATCCTCAGCTGTGATGGAGTGCCCATCACCTCTGGGTGCTGTGACCTCTCTGGCATTTCCAGTCGCTACTATGGCAGAAGATCCCTTCTCTGATAAAGATGCTGGGAAAGCATCTGCTGTAAAAGAAAGACACCTTGGGAACTCAGAACATGATGCTGGCAAAGGATCGAGATTTGGGATGTGTTTGCAGTACAGCTGAATGGCTTTGCTTTTCTCTCCCTTTTCTTCGTTTGCTTTGGTTCCCCTTGGCAGAAAGGTGCCACCAAGGCACACCTGTTGGGGACCATCTGTCTCCTCTCCCTCTATGGGGCAGGGAGATGGACATCTATGCAAGAACTTGTTCACAGTCCAGAACCGCAGAGTCTCTGTGGCCACCAGGGCTTCATGAACTGATGGCCCTCATCTGGAGTGACTTTGTTTCCCTCTTTTGGCTCATTAAAGTTCTGCTGCATTCAAGCCTGGCCTCCATGTGGTCCTTCCCTCTGTAGTCAGTTCCCAAGCTGCCAAAGGAGAGAGCTGTTGCTCTGGGATGAAACAGGTTTAGAGCAAATGGAGACCCTTCTCCACTCTCAGAGGAATGGGATGTTGGGACAGCCTTCAGAGGCTCCTCTTTTGAGCACCATGCCTTTGGAGCTGAGGAAGACATCCTCATCTTCTGTGCTGCTAGTTACCATCAAACGTTGCCCTGCTGTGTCTGTGCCCACAAATGGCCCGACAGGCAGGAGGCCCTGAGAGTGCAGGACCTCTATGAGCGCTTGAGGAAGGACATTCCTCTTGCTGTGGCCGGAGCTGCTCTGGGTTGGCAGAGGGTGAGCGTGGGGCTCTAGAAGCTTATTTGCTCTGTAGAATGGCAGGAGTGGTAAAGCAGGGAACTGCTCTTGGGGTGGCCCAGAGCTGCTACTCCATCTTCCTCGTCCCTCTACCACCCAATCCAGGGGCCATGGCCAGCATGTGGGGGCAGGACTGGCTGGGAGAAGTCACCCATGTTGCTGAGTGCGCCAAGGGTGGAAATAGGAGCTAAGGGTGTGGGAGCTGAGAGCTGTGAGCAGAGATATGGGGACGGTGAAATGGTGTATTTCTGAGGGAGATCATATTGCTCTGATGCAGAACATTCAGGAGAACATGAAGATCTGCAAGAACGAGGGTACTGGATGCACTTGGCAAGAGAACTGCAAGTGGTCTCAGTGCTCTTGACTGCTTTGCTTAGAGGCTCAGAAAGGAGACAAGTGAATCCCTTACCCTACTCACTCTGTATTCAAGTGTCCAGAGTGGCCTCTAGTTGTCTCCCACCCTGGTGGTTTCAAGGTCACGTTAATAGCCAGCACCAAATCCTTGACAGTTCCAATTCTTTGGGACACAGCTATAGCAGCCATCTCCCATGTGTCAGCAACTGCTCACACCAGTTCCCCACCAAGGTCATCTCACTCACCTTACAGCCATCTCAGGCTGGGCTGAGCCTCGATTCTAATGCTCCCACCTCCCCCTGTTCACTCCTGAGTAAACTCAGAATGTCTCAGATTGGTCTAAAGACCAGCACTTGGAAAGGGTCACAAAGCCCATCCAGAAACTGTTCTCCAACAGACCACGGGAGGAGTGGCCCTCACACAAGTTTGTAATCCAGTTTGCCAAGTGTTTCTTTCTGTCAGGGATTCACCTGAATCCTCTAAAGAAGTCCCAGCAGCTGAGTCACTGCTTTGGGAAATGGGCGTGTGTTTCTCTGTCGCCGCTCGGGAGCTCGCCCGGGCTGAGAGTGCTCAGGGGCTCCACACCGGCACCACTTGCGGCAACGGCGAAAGGGACCCTCCCCGTCCTCCTCCAGCAAGAAGAAGCCGGCACAGCGCCACCTGCAGCCTGGCCCAGCAGCAGGGCCTTGGCCCAGGCCATGCACCGGCTTCCCCGAGCTGTCTCCCAGCTCAGGGGCTGGAACCAGCAGCCACGGCTTTCCTGCAGCTGGGAGTGAGGAGGCTGAGAGCCTCCCTTCAGCTGCCGCTCTGCACTCCCAGCACAATGCCCCAAAGTTGTGTTGTGGCAGAGGGAGTGTGAGGACAAGTGTGTCCATGGGTGTCCAGGAGTCAGGGAGAACCGGGAAAGGGTTGGTGGGTGTCACAGTGTCAGGATGTGGGTGAGAAAGGATGTCCACATCTAGATCACCCTGCTGCTTGGAACAGCTCCCTTTAGATCAGATTGCCCAAAGCCGTGCTTGCTTCAGCCTTGAACACCTCACTGGAGACTGCACAACGTTGCTGGGAAACACCTTCTTCTTCTGTTTATTTCTTTTAGCCTGTGCCTGAACTAGAACTCCCCATGTGCCAGCAGCTCTTCCTTGCCTCTGCTCCTGTCCCAGAGCACTTCGAGTGTCTCGAACACCTTGTCTGTTTCTTTTGAGCAGGAAGTTCCTGGACTTGCTGGGAACAATTTGGCTAACACAGATCAGTGTCTCACCTTTTCCCCGTGCTTGGGTGTCATTCCCAAACCTACAGGAAGCACCAACCTTCTCACTACTCACGATGTTCCTGAAAACTTTGGAGTGTTGGTCCTACTGCCAATCCCTGAAAGCCCCCCATTAGTACATGTCTGCCAGGTGGGTTCTGCACCACTGGTCACAACTGTTTGTGCCTGCTGGTCCAAACAATTTTCACCCACCTGATCAGACCCTTACTGAGCCCATTCACCTCCAATTTGGTCATAAAGGAAGTATGAGAGAGGCTGACAAAGGTCTTCCTAAATTCTAGCTACACATCTAGCTACACACGTCTTGCTTTTTTTCTTGTTAGTGGTGCCCATTGCCTCATGAGAAAGCAACGAGCTTTGCCCTCAGATACACTAGAGCCTCAGCTCAGAAGCAGCTGCACAGAGAGGGGAATCAACCCTGGCTGAGCTCTCCCAGCAGAGCTCCCTGACAATGATGTCCCCAAAGTGACAATAGGGAGGGAGGGAAACCTTGGCTGCACTGTCTCCAACTTGGACCTGAGTCCAGGCAGACAGACGATTCAGGAGGGGAGATGGACTCAAGACACTTCCACTCCATGGACAGCCCTTGTTGCCAAGAGGTCAATTCTGGACCTCCCTGTGGGACAGCAGCCAAGACACACACAGGCTCAGGCACACCGGCATGGAAACATGCACAGATTTGTGGTCCCATGTCTGCATGTTCATTATCACATTCATGTTCCTCTGGTTATGGTTGTGTGTGCATTCACACATACCTGTGTCTGTTTGTGTGTGTGCACTCACACCTGAGGGAATGCACATGCAAGTGTGAGTGTGCACAAATGGTGTGTGTGTGTTTGGTCACGTCTGTTCATGAGTGTGTTTGTGTTTTAGCACATGCATGTGCCTTCTTGCAGGTGAGCATGGATGGGTGTGACCTTGGTCTGCAAATATGAGAGTTTGTGTAACTGCATGCACACACACGTAGGGGTGGGGGTGTGTGTGCATTCATGTGTTTACATCTCTGTACATGAGTGTGCACGTAACTGTTTGCAAATACATGCATGCTAGGAGCATGCATGTGTGTAAGCATGTGTGCTTGAATATCTGTGTGTGCATGTTAGTATCGGGGGGGGTACGTGCAAGTTCTGTTGTGTGGTTGTGCCCATATGTGTGAGACTGTGCGTGCACACCTGTCAGTGTGTGTGCATGCCTGTGAGTGTGCACACCTCCATGTACCTATGTGTGTGCACCCTTGAGGGTATGTCAAAGGTCTTGCTAAAGTAAGGGACACCCCAGCCGGTGCCCCTCCCCTTCCCACAGAGCCTGTCACCTCCTCATAGAGAGCAAGGAGGTTGGTGAGGCATCATTTGCCCTCAGTGTAAACCCATGTCAGCTGCTCCCAATCCCCTTCTTGTCTTTCATGGGTTTAGAGAAGGCTCCTGAGAGGATTTGCTTCATCTTCCCTCCATAGACTGAGTAGAGACTGTCCAGTCAGCTCCTTGAACACCCTTGGATGCATCCCAAGTGATCCCATGAACTTATGCATGTAAGAGCTGATTATTTTCTTATTGTTTTACTGTGGGTGCTGCTTCTATCCCAGAGAGACTCTGGGGTGTCATGAGTTTCCCCAACAGCCAGCAGAGTGAGGGAGCACACCTGTCCCTGTGTGTGGAGCTTCCGCAGCAGCTGTTGTTCATGGAGATGTTTCTCTTGAGGAGCCACATCTGTGCCCAGGGATTAAAGGAACGAAATTCCTGCAGGGGAAGAGAGCAGTGCCCAGGCACAGGCTGATCCTTTGTGACTGAGCAGATACAGGACACTTGCTACAAAAAGTGCCAGTTCACTGAGGAAGTGTGGGCTAGATGAGGGGGCAGTGAGATGGAATGAGTGTGGCTGTGTGGCAGAACTCAGATGGTTGTAATTAATGGATCAGGGTCAAGTTGGAGGCATGTAACCAGTGGTGTCCCCCGAGGATCAATACTTGGTCCAGTCTTGCTCAACATATCCATCAATAACCTGGATGAGGGGACAGAGTGTATCCTCAGCAAGTTTACTGATGATGCCAAATGGGGAGGGCTGGCTGACACTCCAGAGGGCTGTGCTGCCATCCAGCGTGACCCGGACAGGCTGGAGAGCTGGGCAGAGAAGAACCTAATGAGGTTCAACAAGGTCAAGTGTAGGGTCCTGCACCTGGGGAGGAAGAATGCCAGGCACCAATATAGGTTAGGGGTGGACCTGCTGGAAAGCACTTCTGAGGAGAAGGATCTGGGGGTCCTGGTAGGTAGTACACTCTCCATGAGCCAGCAATGTGCCCTTGTGGCCAAGAGGCCAATGGAATCCTGGGCTGCACAGGGAAGACTGTGACTAGGAGGTCGAGGGAGGTAATTCTTCCCCTCTACTCTGCACTGGTGAGGCCACAACTGGAATACTGTACCCAGTATTCTCTGTATCAACTGCCCTGGCTGAAGTTCAGGAGAGAAATAACATAATGGAACCAGTTTTGAGGTGTCTCCACCTTGAGAAAAGACAAACACAGTTGTCACAGAGGATGGATGTGCCTGAGGTTATTAACAGTGGTCAAGATGAACAAATCTCTAATATGTAAATGCAATGGCTCATGTGTGTGCTGCTTGTGTTTTACCAGACAGTGGAGCTTCCAATGCTCTGGCAATAAGAAGACGGCCTTCATTTAGTGTGATATGGGAAAATTTAAGCCCATGGCTGCATAAATTGATGTCTGGAATGGACAGAAAATATTCCATCACAGGATCTTGTCCTGCAGATCCCTAGTTGTAGAGGGGAACAGCACAGCCAGGGGACACCTGAGGGCCCCTTCCCCCACCCTCAGCCTTGCACAGACACATCCCCTCCCTCCCCTGGGTTCTTGCACAGACAAGGAAGCTCCCTGCACCAGGGTGTCACGCACAGCACAGAGGTACAAGGCACTGTCAGAGACCTCGACTTCCTCCAGCTGCAGGAGGCTGTATTTCCCTGTGGTGTTCAGTTCGGTGGTGAAACGGCCACTGCGCTTCTGGCCATCTGATGCCTGATAGGAGACCAGCTGGGGACCTTGGCCTTTCCTCTGCTGGTACCAGAGCAAGACCAGAGAATAGGAGCTCTGGTATGTGCAGGTTATTTGGAAGGTGTCTCTCTGCTTCACCGTTACTTGTCCTTCTTGCTGGGTGACGGTGATCTGTCCCATGGTGCCTGGAAGAAAGTGAAGGTCAGAGTTTGTGCAGTGGGGAAGTAAACCAGGAGTGGGTTCAAAACTCANCTTAATATGGAGCTGAATGGTAGAAAGAGGGATCCCTTACTGTGTCAAAAACCAGGAGAAAACTGGAAGCCATGGCAGACGTGACAGCTAGGAAGCAGAATAGGATTTCCTGGAAATGTCAGTTGGATGAGAGCTTTAAGGTCCCTGGGGCAGCTTTGACACATTCTGCTGATAGCATTGGAAAGGGAGAAATGTGAGAGTGAGAGAGGGCTGAGATCTGCTATGGTGAGAGCAGCTGGATCAGAAGAGAGAGGCAAAGAGTAATGGATGGAAGGTGAGAGCCGTAAGAGCATCTTGAGGGAACTAGTGCAATCCAACAAACATGAGCCAATATTTCCCAGCATATTCCTGCAATTCCAGGTAGTTCTATGCAAGATCCTGATAAAGTTGACAAGGATTTCCTTGAAGAAGAAATACGTGTTGATGAAAACCAGGACTTACCGAGCCATTGTGCCAGGAAGACAGTGAGAACAAGATACCCGAGGTGCATGTCGAGACCAACCTGCCTGTTTGTCAAGCGAGAGAGAGTCAGAAAAGCACCGCCCAGCCACAAGATGACAGACCTGCCGGAAACGACTCTGCTGGGGGGGCAAAGGAAGAAGCGGGGGAGAGCAGTGATCTGTTCTTCCTGGGCCTGAAATGCTCCTTCTGGGTTTCTCCTTCCTCCAGCAGCAACACCTGTGGCTCCCTCAGCCAGTGTCATTATCAACATTTCCCCATTAAGGGGCTCTGAGGCCCCAGTGGTGGGAAGGAGCTGTTCCAGTCAGCTCACAGTGGAGTCTCTCCAGCTAGAACCACCTGCTCTTCTGCACATCCACTGCTGGGCCTTTTGGGAGGTCAGAGGTTTCTTCCCCAGTGAGGCTTCATATCTTCCTCTGGGGTCCTCAGCTACCTGGGGACACTGCTATTTCTTCTGGGAACAGAAGCCTCTTCCGTTTCTCTCACTTCTCCCCTTTCTTTCCTCAGCTACCTGAGAACTCTCCCCCAAATTCCCCCAGTAAGGAGAGGAACCCTGCTGTGTTATTCCTTCTGGAGGGATAACCTACCATGTGAGAGAGGAACCTGACTCCAGACAGAATCACAGAATGATATGGGGTTGGAAGGGACCTCTGGAGATCACATAGTGCAATCCCCTTGCCAGAGCATCATCACCTGGATCAGGTTGCAGAGGAACGTGTCCAGGTGGATTTTGAATGTCTCCACAGTTGGAGACTCTACCACCTCTCTGGGCACTGGGCTGTGGCACCCTCAAAGTAAAGAATTTCCTCCTCATCTTTAGATGGAACTTCCGTGTTCAAGTTTGTGCACGTTTCCTCTTGTCCTGTCACTGGGCACCACGGAGAAAAAGACCGGCCCCATCCTCTTGACTTCCACCCTCTAAGTATTTATAAGCATTGATGAGATCCCCCCTCAGCTGTCTGTTCTCTAGACAAAAAAGACCAAAGTCTTTCNCCTGTCCTTCCTGAACTGGGGAGCCCAGTAATGGACACAGTGCTCCAGATGCGGGCTCAGCAAGGGAGAGCAGAAGGGGAGGATGACCTCCCTCAGCCTCCTGGCCACACTCTTCCTGATGCACCCCAGGATGCCATTGGCCTTCTTGGCCACAAAGGCGCATTGCTGGCTCATGAGCAACTTGTTGTCCAGCAGGACTTCCAGGTCTTTTTCCACAGAGCTGCTCTCCAGCAGGTCACCCCCAACCTGTGCTGGTGCAGGGGGTTATTCCTCCCCAGGTGCAGCACTCTACACTTGCCCTTGTTGAACTTCATTAAGTTCCTCTCTGCCCAACTCTACAGTGTGTCCATGTTGAATGGCAACGCAGCCTTCTGGTGTGTCAGCCACGCCTCCCAGTTTTGTATCATCAGCAAACTTGCTGAGGGTACATTCCATCACCTCATCCAGATCATTGATGAGTATATTGAAGAGGACTGGACCCAGTACTGACCCCTGGGGGACTCCACTTGTTTCCAACTAGATTCTGTGCCTCTAATCACGACCCTCTCAGCTCTGTCTTTCAGCCAGTTTCCAATCCACCTCACTGTCCATTCTTCTAATCCACACTTCCTAAGCTTACCTATGAGGATGCTGTGGGAGACAGTGCTGAAAGCCTTGCTGAAGTCCAGGTAGACAGCATTCGCTGCCCTCCCCTCATCTATCCATCCAGTAATGCCACCATAGAAGGTTATCAGGTTAGTCAGACATAATTTTCCTTTGGTGAATCCATGTTGACTACTTCTGATAGCTTTCTTTTCCTCCATATGCTTTGAGATGACACCCAGAACAAGTCATTCCATCATCTATCCAGGGATGGAGGTGAGGCTGACTGGCCTGAAGTTTCCCGGCTCCTCCTTTTGGCCCTTTTTGAAGACTGGAGTGACACTGGCTTTCCTCCACTCCTCGGGCACCTCACCTGTTCTCCCTTTCAAAGATGATGGAGAATGGCCCAGCAATGACTTCTGTCAACTCCCTCGGCACTCATGGTTGCATCCATTCAGATGTGAATGTCCACTTTACTCAACCGATCTTCTTAATTGATATTCCTCAACTAAAGGGAAGTCTTCCTTCGTCCAGACTTTCTCTGTTACCTCCAAAGTATGGGACTCCTGAGTGCTGGCTGAGCATTAAAGACTGCAAGGAAGGCATTCAGCAACTCCGCCTTCCCTTCATCCTCTGTCACCAGGGCACCCGTCTCATTCAACAGCAGGCCCACATTTTCTCTAGTTTTCCTTTTGCCTCTGATCTACTTGAAGAACCCCTTCTTGTTGACTTTGATATCCCTTACCAGCTTTAATTCCAAGGAGGTCTTGGCTTTCCTTCTTTCACCCCTCTGTCCTCTCACAGCATTCCTGTAATCTTCCCAAGTGGTCAGTCTCCTTTCTTCCACGCACTGTAAACTTCCTTCTTCCACTTGAGCTTTTTCAGAAGCTCCCTGCTCAATCACACAAGTCTCCTGCTTCCCTTGCTGATTCCTTGCTCTTAGGGATCCACCAAGCCTGGAGAAAGCGGTATTTGAATATCAACCATCTCTCTTGAACCCCCCTACCTTCCAGAGCCCAAACCCATGGGATTTCTCCAAGCAGTTTCTAGAAGAGGTCAAAGTTAGAACTCTTGAGGTTTCAGTCCTACTTGTTCCGTGCATATCACTCATGATCCTGAACTCTATCATTCATGATCCTGAACTCTATCTTTCCATGATCACTACAGCCAAGGCTGCCCCCAACCTTAATGTTCTCCACCAGTCCCTCTTTGTTTGCCAGAACTAGCCTCAGTAGTACACACACCTCTCCTTGTTGGCTCCTCCAGCACCTGAGTCAAAAAGTCAGTTGTCTGTGGAAGGCCTCATCAGCTTCACCATCCCGATGGGTGGCCTATGGTAAACATCCACACAGAGGCTCTCCTATTGGCCTGTCCCTTAATCCCTACCCAGAGGCTCTCAACTCTCTCTTCATCTGCCCCCAGGGAGAGCTGGATACATTCCATTTGCTCTCTTACATAAAGAGCAACTCCACCACCTCGCCCCACTGCTCTGTTTTTCCTAAATAGCTCATAGCCATCCATGACGGCATTCCAGTCATGTGAGCCACCCCACCATGTCTCAGTAATTGCAATGAGATCATGGCCCTGTGGCTGCACACAGGTCTCCAGTTCTTCCTCTTTATTCCCCACACTGCATGCATTGGTGTTTAAGCACTTCAGAGAGGGAGTTGAGCATGTAGCAATCACCCTTGAGGGGTGGGAGGCCTTCTGGCTCTCAAAAATAGTCACCTGCTGCCCCAAAGTGCTGAGCTACTCCAGCCAGGCACCTCTCTAGAAAGACCAGTTACATCCCCAGCCCTCTTGGAATCTAGTTTAAAGGTCTCTCTGTGAGCCCTGATAATTCTTGTCCTCGGACCCTTTTTCTCCTGTGAGATAAGCTATTCCTATCCATTACCAGCTTGCCTCATGTCTTGTAAATCAAACCATGGTCAAAGAACCCAAAGTCCTGCCAGGAGCACCAGGCTCAGAGACAGGACGTTGATCTGCTGGCTCTTCCTATTGAGGCTCTCATCCTTCCCTGCAACGGGAGGGATAGAAGAGAACACGACTCCTGATCGCTTGACCAGCCGACTCAATGTCCTGAAATCTCTCTTCATTGCCCTTGGACTTCTTTTCACTGCTTTACCACTGCCTACCTGGAAGATCAAATGCAGGTAATAATCTGTAGGCCGTAATAGGGAAGGAAGGTTCTTCTTTACATCATGAACCAGGGTCCCAGGGATACCCAGCCCTCCCCATTTAGAGGGTCTGGTCGGCATATCAGGCCTTCTGCTGCCTTCAGTAGCGAGTTGTCTATGACAATTACCTGTCCTTTATTCTTTACTGCAGCTGTTTCAGTGTGGGGGCTGATAGGACTAGATATTAATAATACCTCTTATGGATGAAGTGGAAATGTTTTCTGGATTGTGCATGACATGGGATCCATAGAAGGAGAAGCAGAAACAGGGAAAGAGAAGGATCATGGCAATTTCACCCAGAGCAAGAAGTGGAAGACAAATGAAAACCAGAAAAAGTGTGGCCAATCCCACTGTGTGGGATCAGACTGTGTGTCTGATCCATGGGCTGGCCTGGCCAGGCCTGTTCCTCTGCCTTGTTTGTCCACCTGCCAGTACCTCCCTTGGAAACAGTCATCAAGTCCAGCTGGGATGGAAAGCCGGGATGATCCTTCCCTCTGTGCCTTAGAACCCTCTGTCCTTGGGCTTTGACCAACTCTGTCAGCTACTCCAGCCACACAGGGATCCCCAGGGACTGGCTGGAGAACCACAGTCTCTTCCCAGAGGCCTCCTGCCAGCTCTCACTCGCCTCAGACCTCCACCCCTCAGGGCAACTCAGCCCATCTCTCTGACTCACTCAGCCAGTAGGAACCTGGCATCCCTTGAGGCTGCGCTCAGTGTGTCCAGGGCAAGCGTTTCGCCTGTCTCCTGGGCCTCAATTCCAAAGGTGCTGACTCCTGCCAAAGGAGCTCCTGGTGTCACCACGGCCCCCTGTGGGGAGCGCTTGAAGGTGCCTGCGACCTCGACACCCCCTTCTGCTGTCGCTGTGGAGCTTGAACTCCTGACTCCATGGGAATCCGGGGCGGGACTCCCGGGGCTGCGGGGTCTGTGTGGCCTGGAGGGTCCCGGTGCCGGTGGTTCGGGGGAAGCGCCCCAGGGCGCGGGGCCGGGCGGGGCCGGGCGGGGCGAGGCGGCCCCGGCGGGCGGAGCGGCAGCGCCCCCTGGCGGGACCGCCCGGGGCTGTCCCCCCGGCCCCGACACACACGCCCGGCCCCGCCCGCGGCGGTTCCTGCCCGGCCGCAGCCCCGGCTCCTCTCCCCGTGTCTCCCAGGACGCAGTAATACACCGCCGCGTCCCCGCGCCGGGGCCGGGCGAGCCGCAGAGTGCTTGACCGGCCGTCTGCCGCCACCCGCAGCTGCCCCGGCGGGGACCGCAGCTCTTTGGAGTCTTTGAGACTGCTCACGAGGAATGTGGGTCCTCGGCCCGGGAGTCGACGGTACCAGTAGATGAAATCCGTGGTCTTTTTGTTGGGGTGTGAGCAGTTGATGCTGATGGCGGTGCCCTCGGTGGTCTCTGCGAATGGCTCCTGCTGCACCTGGGCTCTGCCTGCAGCCACTGGAGAGAAAGCAGAAAGAAAGGACAACGATCATCAAACATCATCCATGGCTGGTGGTTCTTTTTCCAAAGAAACATGACAGAAGAGGAGGCAAGAGAAAGCATCAGTTGCGATAGATGGGGACATGTGTGCTGATCTTGGTGTGGGTGTGACAAGTTAAGGAAAATGTCTGGGGGGGAATTTGAAATTGATGTATGGAGAGATAGAATGAAATCCAGTAGCATGGATGGATGGAAAAGAAGCAAGAAGGAGAGGGAAGAGTCGGCGCTGGGCTCCCCGCGGAAGAGCCCGGGCACAGCCCCGGCCCCCATCCACCGCCGCCAGCCCCACGCACCCAGGAGCAGCGCGGCCAGCCCCGCCAGCCCTGCGCCCCGGCCCCGCCGCATCCCGCCGCTCCGCCGCCCGCGCCTCGCTGCCCCCCGCCAGCCCCGGCTCTCTGCTCCGGCCGCCGCGCCTCCTCTCCGACCCCTCCTCTTCTCTCCTCTCCGCCGCCGCCAGCTCCGCCCCGGGGCTCAGCCCTGCGCCGGCGCCGCTCGGGGGCTCGCCTGGGCTGAGAGTGCTCAGGGGCTCCGCACCGGCACCACTTGCGGCAACAGCAAAAGGGACCCTCCCCGTCCTCCTCCAGCAAGAAGAAGCCGGCACAGCGCCACCTGCAGCCTGGCCCAGCAGCAGGGCCTTGGCCCAGGCCATGCACCGGCTTCCCCGAGCTGTCTCCCAGCTCAGGGGCTGGAACCAGCAGCCACGGCTTTCCTGCGGCTGGGAGTGAGGAGGCTGAGAGCCTCCCTTCAGCTGCCGCTCTGCACTCCCAGCACAATGCCCCAAAGTTGTGTTGGGGCAGAGGGAGTGTGAGGACAAGTGTGTCCATGGGTGTCCAGGAGTCAGGGAGAACCGGGAAAGGGTTGGTGGGTGTCACAGTGTCAGGATGTGGGTGAGAAAGGATGTCCACATCTAGATCACCCTGCTGCTTGGAACAGCTCCCTTTAGATCAGATTGCCCAAAGCCGTGCTTGCTTCAGCCTTGAACACTTCACTGGAGACTGCACAACGTTGCTGGGAAACACCTTCTTCTTCTGTTTATTTCTTTTAGCCTGTGCCTGAACTAGAACTCCCCATGTTCCAGCAGCTCTTCCTTGCCTCTGCTCCTGTCCCAGAGCACTTCCAGTGTCTCGAACACCTTGTCTGTTTCTTTTGAGCAGGAAGTTCCTGGACTTGCTGGGAACAATTTGGCTAACACAGATCAGTGTCTCACCTTTTCCCCGTGCTTGGGTGTCATCCCCACACCTACAGGAAGCACCAACCTTCTCACTGCTCATGGTGTTCACTAAAACGAGTAGTTCTGTGTGGCATCTCAAAGCATATTTGGGAAAAGAAAGCTATCAGAAGTAGTCAACATGGATTCACCAAGGGGAAGTCATGTCTGAATAACCTGATAGCCTTATATGATGGCATGATTGGTTGGATAGATGAGGGGAGGGCAGTGGATGGTGTCTACCTGGACTTCAACAAGTCTCCCACAGCATCCTCATAGGTAAGCTTAGGAAGTGTGGATTAGAAGAATGGACAGTGAGGTGGATTGGAAACTGGCTGAAAGACAGAGCTCAGAAGGTCGTGATTAGAGGCACAGAATCTAGTTGGAAGTCTGTAACAAGTGGAGTCCCCCAGGGGTCAGTACTGGGTCCAGTCCTCTTCAATATACTCATCAATGACCTGGACGAGGGGATGGAGTGTACCCTCAGCAAGTTTGCTGATGATACAAAACTGGGAGGGGTCATTGACACAATGGAGGGTTGTGCTGCCACACAGCGAGACACACACAGGCTAGAGAGCTGGGCAGAGAGGAAGTGGATGAAATTCAGTAAAGGCAAGTGTAGGGTACTGCACCTGGGGAGAAATAACCCAATGCAGCAGTACAGGTTGGGGGCTGACTTGCTCGAGAGCACCTCTGAGGAGAAAAACCTAAGAGTCTTGGTGGACCACGAGCCAGCAATGTGCCCTTGTGGCCAAGAAGGCCAATGGCATCCTGGGGTGCATCAAGAAGAGTGTGACCAGCAGGTCAAGAGAGGTTATCCTGCCCCTCTGCTCTGCCCTGGGGAGGCATCTGGAGCACTGTGTCCAGTTCTGGACTCCCCAGTTCAAGAAGGAAAGGCAACTGCTGGAGAGCGTATAGCGGAGGGCTACAGAGATGATTAGGGGCCTGGAGCATCTCCCTGATGAGGAGAGGCTGAGGGACTTGGGTCTTTTTAGTCTGAAGAAGAGAAGACTGAGGGGAAATCTAACCAATGCTTATAAATACTTAAAGGGTGGGTGTCAAGAGGATGGGGCCAGTCTTTTTTCAGTGGTGCCCAGAGATAGAAAAAGAGGAAATGGGCACAGACTTGAATATAAGAAGTTCCACCTAAACATGAGGAGGAACTTCTTTACTTTGAGGGTGGCAGAGCACTGGAAGAGGCTGCCCAGGGTGGTAGTGGAGTCTCCTTCTCTGGAGACATTCAAACCCCNTGTCTGCCAGGTGGGCTCTGCACCACTGGTCACAACTCTTTGTGCCTGCTGGTCCAGCCAATTTTCACCCACCTAATCAGACCCTTACTGAGCCCATTCACCTCCAATTTGGTCATAAAGGAAGTATGAGAGAGGCTGACAAAGGTCTTCCTAAATTCTAGCTACACATCTAGCTACACACGTCTTGCATTTTTCTTGTCCGTGGTGCCCATTACCTCATGAGAAAGCAACGAGCTTTGCCCTCAGATACACTAGAGCCTCAGCTCAGAAGCAGCTCCACAGAGAGGGGAATCAACCCTGGCTGAGCTCTCCCAGCAGAGCTCCCTGACAATGATGTCCCCAAAGTGACAATAGGGAGGGAGGGAAACCTTGGTTGCACTGTCTCCAACTTGGACCTGAGTCCAGGCAGACAGATGATTCAGGAGGGGAGATGGGCTCAAGGCACTTCCACTCCATGGACAGCCCTTGTTGCCAAGAGGTCAGTTCTGGACCTCCCTGTGGGACAGCAGCCGAGACACACACAGGCTCAGGCACACCGGCATGGAAACATGCACAGATTTGTCATCTCATGTGCATTCATACAAACACAGCTGCTCTCAAAGGCGCACAGGACCAAACCAGATGTAGGAACACAATCAAACNAAGTGACAATAGGGAGGGAGGGAAACCTTGGCTGCACTGTCTCCAACTTGGACCTGAGTCCAGGCAGACAGACGATTCAGGAGGAGAGATGGACTCAAGACATTTCCACTCCATGGACAGCCCTTGTTGCCAAGAGGTCAGTCCTGGACCTCCCTGTGGGACAGCAGCCGAGACACACACAGGCTCAGGCACACCGGCACAGAAACATGCACAGATTTGTCATCTCGTGTGCATTCATACAAACACAGCTGCTCTCAAAGGCGCACAAGACCAAACCAGATGTAGGAACACAATCAAACATGGGTTCTGCTGAGGCTACGTGGGCACAACCGCAGGAGGGCTAGAGCATTCTGGGGAAAGACAAGGCCTCAGGAAAGCCCGTGGCATTATTTATGCCCTTGCAGACTTCACAGAGAGGGAAAGACTGAAAGCAGGCCACAGTTTTTCCCTGCGGGCAGTGTTAGGCAGGATGAGGTCAAAGCCAAGCAGCCCACCACACACAAGTGACCATTGGGGTGAGCTGAGGAGGGAGGGAAGGAGATGGACTGGACATGGCATGTGATTGTTTGGCTTCCAGGTGCGAATGGCTGGAGCTTCCTCCTGAGAATTGCATTTCACACAGCCCCAACAGAGTGACCCAGGCTGATGTCACTTGACTGCTCTGGACCCGTCCAGCACTGGAGCTGAGTCTTCTGCCCACACTGCTGCATTCTTGCCCTAGAAATCATGGGACCTTTCATCCCAGTGCTCAGAAGAAGCCTTCATAGGGAAGTGGTGTTGGCACAAACCCGGAAATGAAAAAGCAGCAGTGTTGGAAACCAAAGCACAGCCCATATCATTAGCTGCGATGGTTTGCATTCAAGATGAGCTTGTCAGAAAATTGTTACCTCTACAAATGGAGCCTCTGGTCCTGAGGCAATGAAGGGCACGTGAAATGCAGCCTGACTCTGCTCTCTCATCCACTTCTCTTCCTCCTTTTCAGAACCAGGTGAGTTTGAAGC
>QJSC01006882.1:0-19774 GCA_003697955.1 Calidris pygmaea | reverse complement strand
TCTTTTTCACTCACTGATAAATGGATAGAAGCAGCTCCACTATCCCATGCTTGCAAAATCCATGACAGTACGCCTCCCCCACTCTTTTGCTGATAGATCTGTAAAAATTCCCTTAACTCTTTCAGAGTGTAAGTACTAGTGATCTGCACTCCTCTGTCTGCTCGTTCCTGCTCCCCTCTCATTTGTATGAGGGGCTGTGCTTCCACCACCTCAGTGCTTTTTAAGCCCAGATCACATTCAAACTCGGTCTCAGAGTCTGAGGATTCACTCCAAATATTTTCTCCCATTCCTTGGGATCCCATGACCGGTTTGTAGTGAGAGCACGAACTTCGGAAATCGAAAGCTTACTTTTCCCATATTTGTCCCTTTGTTTATTAACAATACACGCTACCAACCGGTCTACATTATCTTGCATCTCATAGCACCGCTCTGCTTGAACAGCAATTACTTCTTGTGCAATCACCTTTGCATCTTGCAAACTCCTGTTTTCCTTTTCCAATTCTCTCACTTTACCATGCAATGCAATAACTTCAGGGTCAAGAGTTCCTAGTCTGGTAGCTAACAGCCACCCCAATCTACCCGCTAATTTGCGAGAAGAATCTGATGCCGCTTTCCACGGCAACCCATGCATAGCCGTTTGAATGATCTGGGGGGTAATCACCGCCCCATCATCTATTTCAGGCCATGCCTCCGGTGGAGCCAATTCAGCCAAGAAAGTCGCCACGGGGGTCCAGTGCTCTGTACTGGGCCATCCCGGAATAGGGGGAGTCACCATAGGTGGCCTCCCCAGTCCCCAGCTTTTTTATCAGCCATGGCATGGGCGTTCCTGGAGCTGCCGACTACGCCAAATGTGTGAGCCGATGCAGGCAGGACGCAGGAACAACCACAAAACCACGGATTAAGGGCAAAGAGCAATTTAATGTCAATACCTCATGGATCCGGGAACCTCTGAAGCAGCACCCGGGCAGAGGCAGGCAAGCAGGGGACGCAGGCACCACACAGCCAGAGTCCTTATTAGCAAGAGAGTCCTTGTTAGCAAGGGAGTGAGGGAGCGAGGGACCTCCCACTTGCTGCTTGGGCCTGTATTTCAAGGATTCTGGCAGGCAGAGTTCTCTGCTGGGCTTTGATCACTTCAGCAGCAGGGCAAGAATCCCAGGCGTGCTTGATAAGGTGCCCCTGAGTCCATCCCAGGCCTATGTTATCTGAGTGCAGATGTTCTACTTGTTGAGCACACAAAACTAAGCAACAACTAGTGTGACAGATGTGTTTTCCAGCACCCCACATGCGAGTCACTTGAGCGTATTTACAGTCCTCCTCACCAGTCTTCCGTTACTTTCCCACACCATCAATCATCTCTCGCACAGCCAGTTCTCTGAGGTACTTAATACCTTTCTCCATGCTGGTCCATTTGCTTGGACGGCATTGGATATCATCTTTAAAGGGATACCTGCCCTTTATGGCTGATAGCAGTCGCCTCCAGAGACTGAGAGTGTCTGCCTTATTCCCAATTGCTTTATCAATACCTCCCTCTTTGGCCAGGTTTCCCAGCTGCTTGGCCTCTCTACCATCTAAGTCTGTGGAATTAGCTCCACTGTCCCAGCATTGGAGCAACCAGGAGAGAAGAGGCTCCCCATCATGACGAGTAAAGTTCTTCCTCATATATCGCAAATCCTTTATAGAGAAAGATTTCCTAATTATATCTACATCTGAGCCATCATCTTGTATTGAGGCTGGCTGAGAAGGACCCTCTCCTTTATCTACCCGAGAAGGATCTGCTGAATCTGCTTTAAGAGGGTGCTTTCCTTTATCTACACTAGAAGGACCCTCTCCTGGATCTTCTTGGAAACAGGGTTTTTTATTTGCCATGCCTGTTGTTGAGTCATTAGCCTTCTTCCCTCTGAAGACTTCCAGCAAGAATACCAATTAGTACAAATGGCTTGTAATTAGCAGTGACGGTTTTTGTAATGTGGACAACTTCTCAGTATGAACAGGAATGAGCCACTGACTCATTTCACCTGGTCCGTAGGCAACCATCAGAAGGTAAATATTTGCAGTTAATAATGGCCCATATGAGAATGAAACCAGTGACTCAGAGGAGTAACGAATTTTCTTGCAGTACTGGTCCCCAGTGTTAGCACCTCTAATCTAACTTGATCACTGTTAATCTTTTGTTTTACTGAGAATTTGAACATTTTCTAAATGATTACTTTAAAATTAATTTCCTCAGAGATGCATATTGTAATAAGTGTCCTGACATGGCACCTTCTCCTTTATGCAGAGGGTTATTCACTCTCTCTGTGCACCTCCTGCTTTCCACCATCCTGCTCCACTCCCATCCCCTGCTGGCATGCTTCCTCCATCTACTGCCTTCACTTTCACACTTCTAATCCTCTGCTTGACCCACTTCAGCGCTACTCTCTCAGCTCTCCTGGCAGCAGATGTGCAGAGGCTACTAATAAGTAAGTTCAAGTATCTTCCTTCTGTTCTCATCTCCATTTAATGTGGAAAGGCTCTAATTTTTCTGGAATTTTGAACTTCTGACACTTAACTCATTCGCTTGTATCTTGATTCCTTTTGCTGTCTTTTCTCTGGTCACATCACTTTCTTCCCTTGGTATTTCACCCATGGTTTGTGCCTGCTTTTATTACTAACATAGCATGCCAGCTGCCTTCTCTGTCATCTCCTGTCACCTCAGAGTACCGTCTTTAACAGCTTTCTTTGCCACAAATTCATGAGATGACTTTTGAGTTCACTCTCCCAATCCAAACACATGAGCTCCTGCTTACTCCTCCTTCCCTTTTACTGACTGATAATGGATCAATTCCTCTATGGATTTTATTTGCTATTATTTTCTCCTCCAAAGACCATGCTTTTCTTCCCCTCCCCAGCACTGCTATGATCCTCATCTGTGTGGCAGAGGTGGCTGAAAGTGGGCCTCCCCCTGGGTCTGCTGCAAGGCCTGTCCCTGGCTACTCCAAGCCTGCTGTGAGGCCTGCCCACTGCTGCACCACCAAGCACCTCATCTGGCTGT
This sequence comes from Calidris pygmaea, assembly GCA_003697955.1. Classification (NCBI taxonomy): domain Eukaryota; kingdom Metazoa; phylum Chordata; class Aves; order Charadriiformes; family Scolopacidae; genus Calidris; species Calidris pygmaea. The sequence goes on along the minus strand of QJSC01006882.1, from coordinate 16,743 downwards.
TTCCTTCCTCCCTGCCTCATAGACTCATAGAATCATAGAATGGTTCGAGTTGGAAAGGACCTTAAAGATCATCGAGTTCCACGCCCCCTGCCAGGGGCGGGGACACCTTCTACGAGACCAGGTTGCTCAAATCCCCATCCAGCCTGGTCTTGAGCATCTCCAGGGATGGGGCATCCACAGCTTCTCTGGGCAACCTGTTCCAGTGTCTCACCAACCTCACAGTAAAGAATTTATTCCTAATATCTAATCTAAATCTCCTCTCTTTCAGTTAAAAACCATTACCCCTTGTCCTATCGCTCCACTCCCTGATAAAGAATTCCTCCCCATCTCTCCTGTAGGCCCCCTTCAGGTACTCCTCAGCCCTCCACTTCCTTCACAACGTTTGCTCTAGTGGAGGATTCAAAACATGTTCTTCTGTCTCCCAGGCTCTCCCCCCCCACCATCTGACCCAGCCAGTCCTCCCCCATGTTTCCTTCTCAAGGCTCCCTCCACTGAGTCATGGCTCTCAAGCACCTTCCCTTCTTCTTGATATTACAAGCTCCTTCACTTTTTCCAGAACCCATTTGAAAACCCACAAGATCCCACATACCCTCTTGTGCCATGAGTCACCCTCCCAAGCTAACCTTCTAATTATTTATAATTAACAATAACCAGTTGGAACTGACATGATGTGGAGGTGATCAGATGTGAGGATGAGAAGCTCAGTGTAAATGCTTAGAGAGACAGAAACATCATCATATACTACTTAATAATCCTATAATCAACCTTTCTGTAACCTCTGTCTGATATTATCATGCCCTGTGTCCTGTTATGAGATACCTAATCTCAATTGTAAGAAGAGACCATCCACTTTCATTTCCATAGGTGGCTCAGCACTAACAGAAGTTAGGATGTCTGAAAATCAAGCTAGCTTTTTTCATTTTCTGTGCAAAACATCATCCACAACTGTTGCAGCCTGTGCTAATATATAATAAAAGGCTTTTAAATTAGCATGAGCTTGTCTCAGCTGCCTTGGATTCCCTGTACTAAAAAGTCCAGCCTTTCCTGTTCTATCCACTTGCTGTACCTCTCATGCATTTATTTTTCACTGCAGCTATCTATGACTTAATGTGATGGCAGGCATGGGAAGCTGGCCTTGAAGATGATAAGCAAATTGCTTTTTTTTTTTTCCTTAGAAGATTAAACTTGCTTTGGTGGCATAACCTCGCTTTGCTTTTTTTTCTTCCACTCTAATTGACTATCCTCCTCTGCCACAGCCTTACTTTATAATGCACTATACTTCCCCATTCTCCTCCCATCAGAAACAGTAGTCTTCATCCATTGGAGCCAGAAGTGTTTACATCTAAGTCCACACATCTAATTTTTGCTTCTTTTACAATTCTAACCATATATCACATAAACTGCAGTAAAAGGTATAAAGGGAAAAAGTATAAAGGGGTGGGAGGGAGCACACACATACACACACATATATATATGTACATGTGTGTTTTTCTGTCCAGTTTTACTTCTTTATGATATGTCAGGATAGAAGCACCTGAGAGAATTGGGAGTTTGAAAGGGTTATTTGCTGCTTCATATTTTATCTTTGAAATAATAGCAACGTCAAGTCTTGGCAACTCTGGCTATACAGGTACTGTCCTGAGAGACAAGAACTAGTAGTTTTTTTAGTCCCCAGTTAAAAGTAGCTGTGTTTGTGCCTGTGTCAGGGAGAAAGAGGGGAGGATCTGCTGAAATCACTTTTCTTCCCAAACTCTGTTGACAGTTAGCATTGCAGAGGTGTTAACAGAAGCAAAAGAAAATCTCAACAGTTTTAAGTGGTCTTTCTCAAATCCATTCCTCTTTCAAGTGCTCAGTTCCTTGTAATATAGTCGCACTAATCTAGTCTAGGAGAGAGGAAAAAGAACCAGACTTGCCAATCCCACTACAAAAGCCCTGCCTCTTTCTCTCCTCCAGTGAATGCAAATACAAACCCATAAACCTCCTTCGAACTTTTCAATGCTTATTTATCACCATAAGTTATAAATTACAGAGGGTACTTTTAAGAGCAGAAAATTTCATATGTGTAGTATTTTCCTGAATTTTTTCTGTCTGGGAAACCAGTGTTTGAAACATGAGTGGCAGCAGGTGAGGTCTTCCTGGGTCTGCAGTAAGATTGAAAATGTGACCTCAAATCTTCTTTTACTTATCTTGTTAACAATGTTGATGTTGTGGGTTGACCTTCGCTAGCCGCCAGGTGCCCACCAAGCTGCTCAGGGGAGAGAAAATACAATGAAAGGGTCAAGATAAGGACAGGGAGATCGCTCACCAGTTACCATCACAGGCAAAACAGACCCGACTTGGGGAAATTAATTTAATTTATTTCCAATTAAATTAGAGTAGGGTAGTGAAAAAATAACAACAAAACTAAAAAAAACATTCCCCCCACCCCTCCCTTCTTCATGGGATTAACTACTCCCATATTCTCTAACTCCTCCCTGCCATTGGTGTAGGGGGACAGGGAATGGGGGTTGTGGTCAGTTCATCACACATTGTCTCTGCCACTCTTTCCTCCTCACACTCTTCCCCTACTCCAGCGTGGTGCCCCTCCCACTGGAGACAGTCCTTCACAAACTTCTCCAATGTGGGTCCTTCCCTACAGGCTGCAGTTCTTCATGAACTGCTCCAGCATGGGGCCTTTTCATGGGGTGCAGTCCTTCAAGAAATAACTGCTCCAGCACGGGTCCCCCATGGGGTCACAGGTCCTGCCAGAAAACCTACTCCAGAGTAGGCTCCTCTCTCCACAGGTGGGCCTGCTCCAGCGTGGGATTCCCATGGGGTCACAGCCTCCTTCAGGCACATCCACCTGCTCTGGCATAGGATCCTCCATAGGCTTCAGGGGGACAACTTGCTTCACCATGGTCTTCACCACGGGCTGCAGGAGAATCTCTGCTCCAGCACCTGGAGCACCTCCTCCCCCTCCTTCTTCACTGACCTTGGTGTCTGCAGAGTTGTTTCTCTCACATATTCTCACTCCTCTCTCCCAGCTGCTGTTGTGCAGCAGATTATTCCCCTACTTAAATATGTTCTCACAGAGGTGCTACCACTGTCACTGATTGGCTCAGCTTTGGCCAGCAGCAAGTCCTTCTTGGAGCTGGGTCCATCAAACACGGTGACAGCTTCTGGCATCTTGTCACAGAAGCCACCCCTGCAGCACCCCCGCTACCAAAACCTTGCCCTGTAAACCAAATACATCATTTGGTGTGAAATACTGTAAATTGAGTCCTTCAGAAGAATGGTCCACAGGAACTGATGTCCAAAATGACCAGGTTCTAAATGGATTATTTGAATTACTGTAGCACTTTGGAGTCATCTTTTTCTAGGAAGACCTCGCTGTGCAATAGGTTATCAGCCCTGAAAGTCTTAAATCCAGCTACATAATTAACTGAGCTGGTGTTTATTCCCCAAGGTGGAATCCTGAGAAAAAAGAACAGAAAATCAGGAGGGTAGAATTGAAATCTCCAGGAAGGGAAAAAGGATTAGATGAAATCTCTAGTAATAACAGTAGTAATGCACTAAATATGCTGTGGAGCGAGGATCAAACTTCTTTTTAAAATTAAAGTGGTTGAAATAAAAAGAATTTTAATATGAACTATCTATCCTTCCAATATCCACAGTCAGAATATGAGTATTTCTCTGGATTAAGTCTAACAGGTCAGGAGAAAGACCAGGATTGTTCTCTGGTGGGAAGACTACAGAGGTTGTGCTGGAGTCATTGGGAAGTGTTAGTGTTAGGCCAATGATGAGACGACAGATGCTCTCCCCCACCTCTCACTCTGAGGAGAAGAGGGAGAGATATAAAGAGATGTATGAGTTTAGAAAAAAACCCTAAACTAATGAAAATATTAATAAAATAATAAAAAGGAAATAATGAAATGGATACAATACATACAAAACCATATCGAGCTCCCAGGATGATCACATCACCAACAGGCACTGGGGAAGTCTCAGACTGGACTCAGTGATGGATGGGAACCGGATTCTGTATCCGGAGTCAGGAACACACAGATCAGCATCAGAGGCAGATGAACAGACAGAGCCCTCCTCAGATGCTAGCGATTGAAGAAAGAGAGCTGACCCTTTGATCCCTCAGCTTTTATACTGAGCATGGGGCAGATGGGATGGAATACCCCTGTTGGTCAGGTTTGGGTCACCTGTCCTGTCTGCTCCTCCCCACAGGTGCAACCCCTCTACGCTTTTCCACTTCCAACCTTCCAATGGGGCAAATAAAGCAATAAGTATAAGCAAGAGCCTCTTTGAATACCATTCCTTGGCATGAACCATAAACACTCTGAGAACAAACAGTTCTCAGAGTTCTTATCACTATGAGAACAAACAGTTTCTGCAAAATATGCTGTTAATTTCAGAGAGTTAGAAGAGGCTTCGCTAAGAAGTAAAGTTACTGAACAGAAAGTTGGTTCCGTTTTACCTCAAACCAGTACAAGTGAGGAGAAAGGAAACATCTTGCAGGTCCAGGGCAAAAATAAATTTCTCTGAAGAAATGTTTAGTAACTCCTTACCTGGGCCAGTAGGTACCAATAATGCCTCTGTGCAAGATACTGTTGATTTCATTAACTCTTTTGTGTCCCCATCATGCTAGTTTAAGGTGTTTCTTCAAATAGTAGGAAAGAGCAGTAACTTACTCCTGTTCACGGATTTGACAGAGTTGGAAGGGACCTCTAGAGATCATCTAGTCCAACTCCCCTGCTAAGCAGGATTGCCTAGAGCACATTACTCAGGACTGCATCCAGGTGGGTCTTGAAAATCTCCAGAGAAGGGGACTCCACAACCTCCCTGGGCAGCCTGTTCCAGGGCTCTGGCACCCTTACCGTAAAGAAGTTCTTCCTCATTTTTGAGTGGAACTTCCTATGTTCCAGCTTATGCCCGTTACCCCTCATCCTGTCGCTGGAAACCACTGAAAAGAGTCCGGCTCCATCCTCCTTCAACCCACCCTTTAGATGCTTGTAAGCATTAATAAGGTCTCCCCTCAGCCTTCTCCTCTCCAGGCTAAAGAGCCCCAGCTCTTTGAGCCTTTCCTCATACGGGAGGTGCTCTAATCCCTTAATCATCTTGGTTGCCCTACGTTGGACTCTCCAGTAGTTCCCTGTCCCTCTTGAACTGGGGAGCCCAGAACTGGACGCAATATTCCAGTTGTGGCCTCACCAGTGCAGAGGGGGAGAATGACCTCCCTCGACCTGCTGACCACACTTCTCCTTATGCAGCCCAGGATTCCATTGGCCCTCTGGGCGACAAGGGCACATTGCTGGTTCATGGAGATCCTGCCATCCACCAGGACTCCCAGATCCTTCTCCTCAGTAGTACTTCCCAGAAGATCCACCCCTAACCTACATTGGTGCCTGGGGTTCTTCCTCCCCAGGTGCAGGACCTTACATTTGTCCTTGTTGAACCTCATTAGGTTCTTCTCTGCCCAGCTCTCCAGCCTGTCCAGATCACGCTGGATGGCGGCACAGCCCTCTGGAGCATCGGCCAGCCCTCCCAGTTTGGTATCATCAGTGAACTTGCTGAGGATACACTCTGTCCCCTTGTCCAGGTCATTGATGAATATGTTGGACAGGACTGGGCTGAGTATTGACCCCTGGGGGACACCGCTGGTTACAGGCCTCCAACTTGACCCTGCTCCATTAATGACAACCCTCTGAGTTCTGTCACACAGCCAGGACTCAATCCACCTCACTGCCCCCCCCCTTTTTTTTTTTTTTTTAAATTATGGCATTTCAGGGAAACTTTACTTTGAAAATTACAACACTAGTACACAGCTCAAGTTTTATACATTTAACATCTGCTTTTTGAAAGAAATGTTAACAATTTTGAAATGAAATTAAACATTGGTTCAGATCACATCTACACGATATGGACAATGTAAAATGTTTGTTTCCCCATGATTTTGTGGCAGAGAAAAAAAAAATCTGCAACAGTTTCAAACTTAGCCTAATTCTATGTCAGCATGACAGAGTCTTTCAAATCAGTTCAAATCAGTTTTGTTTCTATGCTGAAGCTAATTTACATGGATAAATCCCAGAGGCTAAATATTTATATTCTACTATACTAATTTTCAAACACTGATGTACCATGATATTTTTTTCCAATACTGTATATTTAAATGGAGTTTAACCTGTTAATGGAGTTTAACCTGTTAATTTGTATGTATTGCTCTAACATTGTGGCGATTCAATCAAAGACATGTCTGCCACTATTGATGCTAATAAGGCATAAAGAGTATAGAAACAGACAAAAAGAAAAAAACTATGGTCTATGCCATGCATGATTCTGGTTGATTCCTTAGGTATGCATCTAGTTGGGGGTTCATCATTACTTATAGGAACATTTTATAGAAAATTCACATCTAATCAGGCAGGAAACATGCAGTTATTGATGGGCAGATGAAGGATTATTCTCCCATCTGACTATTTTCAGAAGTAATGAAATAACTTTAAAGTGATTGAATCTTTTTCTAGTTTCCTAAATAACCCAGACAACATCAGGAAGTTTGTTCAATATTACAGAGTAGCATGTAACCCAAACTCTCAATTTTTTTTTCTTCTATACTATATATGAAGTGATTTCATGAAATGGAAGAATTTCAGAACACCTTAAACAAATTACAGAATGCCCCAGAACACTTGAGTGACTAGTGGCATCACTGGGTAATACTTTACATTGACATTGAAGCATGACCTATTTGAATCGTTTCCTTGACTTGTTTGCTGTGGGCAGATTAGTGCACTGGGCTATACAAATACATACATATATTTACAAATATATTTTTTAAGATTTGATAAAGATATTTTAGTAGGAGTACAAGAGATTTGTTTTTTCTTGGCAGTGTTATTTCCTGGGTCTAACAGCCATTCCTGAGAAACCTATCTGCCAACTTTCACCTAATCATTTAATCCCCACACTTTCATTCAAGTATGTATGCTCCAAACTAAACACTTATGCTGTGTTTGCTCTTGTTTTCAATAGAAAAGATTAGGATCACTGCCTGACAACCATAAAATCCAGACCGTATAACTTACTTTCAAGAGAAGATAAGACATTTGTTATATAGAGGAGTGGACAAGTACTTTTCTAATATTAATCTTCACACACACAGAATTACAACAGGGATGTTATGTGATGGGGTAAAGGAGGTCAATTAGTGCACCATAGTGTCTTATTTAAGACAGAATCCACCCTGGAAAGGAATTTCAGAACCTTTGTTCCAGATGTAAGTTCTTATATTACAAATGCTAAAGCAGCTTTCCCTCCTTGGGCTGAGGGATTAGGGTAAAAGTAGTGTAGTTTGAAATGAGTATTTCTCCTTAACCTGATCTAAACACCTCTCTTATTTTGCAATATGAAAATAAATAGTGAGGTATGGATATAGAGCACTAACCAGAAAGATACAGAAGAATTTTAAAAGCACCAAGTGTCCTGCATACAGATAACTGACTCAAGTGTATTTGAGTGAGGTGCATTACAACTGTCCACAACCAATTAGCATCCTACAATAGGATTTGGGGCCTTTACATCCACTTTTAAACATCCTATGCTTGAAGTCAGTTTACTTAGACCAGCCTAAATTTCAGCCATAGAAAGATGTTGATACTCAAAGAAATTATAGCAGCTGAAGCAAAGGTTCATACTTTCCCCAGCAGAGAGACATTCAAACAAAGAACTGCTTTTCCATTTGAAGAAATTAAGTACTATAGCACAAGTAATTTTTGTGTTTCAAATACACACAAACTGCATGCTTACTGGTGTCATAAACAAAAAGTGAGATATTACTTTGTGAGAGAAAAGGGCTCAACAGTGGCTGTACGTGTGCAGCAGAATGAAGTAAGTCATGGTCTCCCTAGAGTAAAATCAACCACTAGCCCTTGAAGAAAGTAGACAGCTGGGAAGCTGAATTCTGCTCACTATAGCAAGTATATATTTAACTTCACTGAACTGCCTAGAGTCACATTAATGAATCTATCTGAAGAACTCAATTAGGTCATCCTGTCTAGACTTAAGTAGTAAGTAAATGTTACCTAATGTACAGTATTCAATACAAGGGAAACAATTACATTTATACACACTCTGCAAGATGAAGCAAACCAGTGATACCTCCTCTGCTCACTCTTTTGGGCTGACATCAATACTTTGTTTTGACTACATTTTTATTACATTGTCTGCCTGTTCCTTGTAAACAGCTGCTTTGATTGAAACACTGATGGCAATTGAGTTGTGTCTTTCAGAACAGACCTGGTTCAGTTATACAAGAATTAGTCCAAATAAGCAAATTAACTACTGCTTGCTGCTGCATCAGAACAGTTGCTTGAAGACTGCTATGTGTTTGTATAGGGCCAGGGTTTAGGAAGGCAATTGCACTAATATACATACTCTTATTAGCAGTAGGCAACCCATCCTTATGCTGTCCTCAGCTTTATAGAGAATTTATGGCATAACATAACTGGTCTTCAGTCTTAACACCAGTGCTTGTCTAATGTTACCAAGGATAAAGTTGATACTAAATCAGCCCTTAATCTTCTCAGCATTCTTATTTTACTTTACTGGGGTTGCCATTTAACTAAAGGCAAAAAGACACATAAAATAGAGAAGCAGTGTACCTGATAAACAGGCAAGGGGTATGGACAATTTATTCTACCATTGAGTTGTCAGGATACTTTAGTCCCTTGGTGACTAAGAGTAGTGCTTCCACAGCAAATAAAGGAGGAAGCTTATACAGCTCTAGTTATCACAACTACTTTCCACTGAGTATCATCCAGAAGTAAGGAGTTCATTTCAGTCAGTGTAAAATACCAGTATCAATTCTGGAATGTAATATTAAGAGACCACTATTTTTGTTTTTAACCTGTAGGAAAATAACTGAATGTCAAGGCCTACATCATTACTCTGCAAGCTCCATTGACGGTTGCTTTAGGGTTGCTGCTATAATTAGCAGCAGCATATCGGTACTTGTGACTACAACTGTGCATAGACATGGACAGACTACTCTGGTTTTGAGCCTGTCATTCATATCCTGACTTGTAGCTGACTTTTTTCTTTTTTAGAAAAAAAGACTTCCATTCTTTTTATTGCCAACAGATTTATATTTTAAATGCCAAGGTCAAAAAAAAAAAGGTGTTGTATAATAAATACTTCAAGCTGTAATAAATAAAAGAAGTTATTAACAAGGAATGCACTTTGCCACCCACAAGTGAGGGTATTTTTCAAAAATAAGGGGAAAGAAGTATGGCCATAGGTAAGTAGCAAGAAACTACTTATTACAGCTATTCCACAATAACGGAACTCTCTCTTTCTAAATACCTATTCACAGTTTAACTCCATCAGAAATGCTCTCTTACAGAGCAAGCAGTCATGCTCTTCTCAGAGCTCAAGTCAGAAATATCTTTAAAACACACGAAGCAAGGAAAACTATGGTATGAAGAACTCCTTGTCACACCATTTTAGTCCTACAGTAGGTCTAGGCTTCTGTCCAATAGATGTGTGCCCAGCACACTAGACAGTCAAGTTTTCGTACCACCACACATCATCATAGCAGTTACTCTACCATCTCTACTGTAGATTGTGCAGTGAACAAGAGGGCCCATTTGGTTTAACTATGTCAGTCCCTTCAGTTACATCACTGCAGCAGCATGTTTAGAGCATATTCCATTCTGTGATTTAGTTTCAATGAGCATCCAGAAAGCAGAAGATTTGTCAGACGAAACATTGTGGATATCCTCTCTTCGTTTATGTAGGTAAGGAGATACTCCTCACTCTGATTGCAAATGATTATTTTTGTGCGATCATGATAGAAGTTCACCTGGAAAAGAAGAGAGCTCCTGTTTGTATATTTTCTCCTCTGTTTCTGGCACTTAACTAGTTTTATTGCAATGAAGTATTTTAGAAACATTTTCTCAGGTGATGCTATCAAACTTAATTTAAATGTGCCATCATTGAAGAGTATCATTAATGCTTTATCAAATTTAAGCCACAAGCCTAGACCTGTGTACATCTGTTAGGCTGGGCAGATCTCCTCCCTAGGAAAGGGAACAGGCACTACATTAGCACTCAGTTCACATTTAGTGCAAGGTCCATTTCTACAGCTCAAAATCCAGAAGGTGCTGAACTTACATCTATGAGGTTCTCTTCCATGTAGAGAGAGAAATATTTTAGTACAGTTACTTGGCTAATGAACTGTTCAGAAGCCTCTGCAGCTGAGAAGACAGAGCATTGGCCCAGCTCAGCATAGTAGTGGACTGTGCTGTAGGAGGAGAAAGAAAATAAGAAAGTCAGAGATAAAAGCATTTCAAGTTTAAACCTTCTTAGTTGTCAGTTTTGTAATCATTCTTACTTTTTGTCTGGCAGAAGGCTCATATGTGTCCTGTTACCGAAAAGGACACCAACAGTGTGATTTGACAGCTGGTACACAAACCCATACTTGTTAGAATAGTCCACCCATTTTGTAACCCACTGGAAGGATGCTATCAGCTGTTCTTTGGGAACGCTGTCTGCTTCTAGCATGTTCTCCAGACATCCTCGCAATACCCTTACAACCGTATTAGCAACACTTCCCATGGTACTGTCTTCCAGGCCTGCATGGGAAGGATTATTAGATTGACAAGAGCACACAGAGCAGGCTTTAATTCTAAGTCTTTCAGTTATGTAGATTGGAATTTAAAGTTTAGCATTTATGGCTTTCCAGTTTTAATTCTTAAAAAATATTGGCTGTAAAATTTAGAGCATCAAAAATAGGGGGTGAAGAGGAAAGCAGCTGTTTGTGTCAAACTTCTAAGTCCAACACATGAAGAAAGTAAAGGTGGAATTTACAATTAAAGATTACATTTTGCTGCACTTACATTCACTGCTACTGCTGCAGCCTCCCAAAGTTCCTCTGACTAACATCCAAATAGAGTCTCCAATCTGTTTAGTTTCTGGTAACGCTCCCAGCTTGGCTACTGTTATGATAAGAGGCTGTATCTCCCAGAAGAGGTCAGACATATAAACATCAAATATAACACAAGCCAAAGCTTATACACAAGTTTTTCATGGCTCTCCTATCTCTCAACAAATAAGTTTTAGGGAAACAGGTATTAATGCTTCCATCAAGCACAAAAAGCTGCTGTTAGACTGAGCTTTAAGCAGTATGCCAGGTCTTTCCATTCTTTAGATCTTCAGTTTATATGCAGTCCTCTGCTCCCTTGCTAGGGCAGGAGAACAGCTGTGTGCAGGCCTGAACACCAAATGGTAAGAGTTGGATCTCAGCAATTTATTCTTTAAGTCCTAGTTAATCATGAACTGAAGCCCTGTATTTGGAAAGAGCACCTGGCAGACAAGTTTCTACACAGACAGCAATGGAGTCTAGGCAGATACTATAATTACTCAAAAGACAAAATTTAGTCTCCCTACAAAGACTACCATACCTTGGTGAAGCTTGGTTAAGCCCTGTTAAAGCAACTTTGCTAATCATTTAAGCTTGATTATGCTGTGTACAGCTCCAGCTCTGATATCCAAGTCAAATAAAACTTTAATCATAGCTACTACACCCAACTGTTACTGGATTCAAATCAAACTGCACTTGCATTTATCTCATCTGTTCTGTGTTTCTGGGGCTGCTGGGTTATCGATGTCTTCTTCAAATCATGCCTGATCTTGTAGATTTCTTCATCTTCTTTAGCTAGTCTGTCTGCAATACAGGAAAAATACTTAACTCTGCATCTGGAAGTGCTGTTCAATTACAGAAAGCCTAACAAGTTCACTGCAGAAAGTGTATTGTCTCCCTCCAGTAGCTTCTTCTAAATCTGCCATAGTCTCCCAGAACAGCAGTACCATTATACAAAGATCACCAAGAGACTAAATTTATACTATACTTATTGATAAAGACATCTTGGGACTTCCTTGGATTAGTTTTGATATAAATACAAGTGCTGCACTGCTATCTATCTCACAGCTGTACATTACTAGCATGACATTGATGGCATAGAGATAAGTTCCAAGTATAGCTATAGTCCACTTACTATGTGTGTCAAAGTATTTGGCTTTATCCTTTTTACCATCAAAGAGCGCAGAAGCTGCTTTCTTTAAGAAATTTTCAGCAGGACTTGCCAAATGGAAATCTGAAATGGTGTGACAACAGCTAGCAGAAAGCCTGTTGGGTGTAAAGCCCTGTGGAAACAAGATTAAAAAAATAATTTTTAGACCACAGGGTGCATTTTAAGGGTGGATATTTTTTCAGCCAGAACACTAAACAGCACAAACCCATAAGAAAAATTCATGTTGAATTATTTCATCCAAACTGGGACGGTCTTCAGGATTTTTTGACAACATGCTAGCTATTAAGTGTTTCATAGATGCCAAGAGAGATGAAGGCAGGCTGTATCTTGCTCCCCTTATGCATCTGTATGTTTCTTTAAGATTTGTGGTCTCAAATGGGGGTCTTCCCAACAGCATTGTATACCTGTTTAAAAGCAAAGGAAACCAATTTTATTTGTTTTATACACCCACAATACTTATCTACAACTACTGAAAAGGTCTTGGGTTCGAATAAGAATCATTATGGTTGAAAAGGACCTTTAAGATCTTAGAGTCCAACTGTTAATCTAACACTGCCAAAAATACCACTAAACCATGTGTATAAGCATCACTTCTACAGATCTTTTAAATACCTTCAGGGACAGTGACTCCACCACTTCCCTGGGCAGCCTGTTCCAATGCTTGACAACCCTTTCAGTATAGAACTTTTTCCTAATATCCAATCTAAACCTCCCCTGGCACAACCTGAGGCCACTTCCTCTTGTCCCATCGCTTGTTACTTGGGAGAAGAGACCAACACCCACCTCACTACAACCTCCTTTCAGGTAACTGTAGAGAGCGATAAGGTCTCCCCTCAGCCTCCTTTTCTCCAGGCTAAACAACCCCAGTTCCCTCAGCTGCTCCTCATAAGACTTGATCTTCAGACTCTTCACCAGCTTTGTTGCCCTTCTCTGAACATGCTCCAGTACCTCAATGTTCCTCCTGTAGTGAGGGTCCCAAAACTGAATGCAGTACTCTAAGTGCAGCCTCACCAGTGCCAAGTACAGTAGGGCAATCTCTTCCCTAGTCCTGCTGGCCACGCTATTCCTGATACACACCAGGATGCTATTGGCCTATTGGTTAGACATGTATAAGAGTTGCAAACAGATGCGGTACTGCATCCCCTTTGAACTCTTAAAAGCCTAAGCCAGTGACAGAAATATTTCATTTCAAAGACGGTGAAGTACTTACACTACACAGCCTAAGGCCCAGATGTCAGATTCACAGCCATGCCCTTGTTTGTTGAGTACTTCCAGAGAGAGGTAATTTTGCATGCCACATATTGTTCTGCAAGTTAAAGAGGCCACAGAGCCAGATATTATTTCACATTATTTTTCATTGGCCAGGCTTTCCTCTCAAGTTCAGAGGAGAGCTTAGAAACTCCTAAAGAGGAGTTGTATGAATGTTAATGGTGTAGATGTGCTCCATGGTGTCTTTATGATACAGGAACAGCAGACTCCTATCTGCACTATTAGTCAATCAGGTACCTGCCTCTGGAACTTGCTATTATTCAAATACTCAGAGGAACGCAGAAGTCAAAGTACAGTAGCCTATTTTCTAGAAGGAGAAATCCTTCTAGAAAAGCAAGAATCCTTCTAGAAGCAATTAGCTTTTGCTATTCGACTGGATCTCTATGTGAATTTTGTTTCATTTAATACTACACTTCACTTTTTTTTTTGCTGCTCCTACCTCTTCCTGTGCTCCAGTGGCTCCAGCCTAGCTGCCAAGCCGAAGTCATCCAGTTTCAGTTCCATATTTTCATTAATGAAGAAGTTACCTAGCAGACAAATTCCAGTTAGCCCTTTTCTTGCAGGGCAGGAATGCATTTGCCACAGGTGCTGAGTCATACTTTGTTCAAAGCCAGAAGCTAGCCAGTTGTGTTTGTGGGTTGAGAGGTTTTTTTGTTTGTGGTTTGTTTTTTTGTTTGAGTGCTTAAGGGATGACATTAAGTATTTCTAAGCTTCCACTGTAAAGACAGACTGAGCTGATTCTATTAAGTTATCACCATACAAGCAGTAAAGTGGTACAATGCTGACAGGGCAAGAAGAGAGTATTTTGAAACAGGCAAGGTACAGAACGTACCTAGTTTAAGATCCCTGTGCAAGACTTCCTGTTCATGAAGATACTTTAGCCCTAACACAATTTCCCTGAGGTAGTATCATACTTTTGGTTCTGTCAATACCTTTCTTGCTTTTAAGATGCGAGCCATTGACTGCAGAGAAAAAACTGGCAGAAGCATCACTGAACATTCACACACAAGATTCACCTTAAGCAAAAGTAAATCAATGCATGGAGAAGTGACAATTTAAAAAGCCATGAAAAATACATTTTACACAACACATATTTAAATTAGTTGCATATTCTAGGTAAGTAAATACTGGTTCTCACAATTGATGCTCACCCTTCTACTGCATTACTCCAGAAGAATGCAAGTATTCTCTCCATCTTCAAAATAGTGGTAAAACTGTACAACATAGCTATGATAAAGAGACTGAGCTGCACAGAATACTTTATCAATCTGAATAACAAAGGGGGGAGCACATTTCTAGCCCTGTGTCCACAGGATTGAGCAGACAGCTCTATCAGAACCATTTCAGAAACACAGCTGGGCAATCCAGCCCACAGAGGTTGAGGGGAAGAGGAAGAAAAAAAAAAAAGAAAAAAAGAAAAGTCATTCACACACACCTTTTCCCTTTGATGAGGTTTTGCTACTCTACTGTGAGGAATGATTTTTGCAGCATAACTTCATTTGTTGCCAAACCTGTTATCTCATAACACTTGGCAAATCCACCCTAGAGAGACACAGGAAATAAAGGCAATCATAGCAGGTATGAACAAAGTCCCACACTTAGTCATTCACCAGCTTACATATTCATTAAGGAGCATAACTTACTTTGCACAGGACAATTAGAAAATAGGCAAAGAACCTAAGACCTATCTGAAGGTTCATGTTGCAACTTCCCCCCCCACACCCTGCATGTAACAAAGTCATTTTTGTAGGCTTGCCCAAGCTGAAGGCACGATTCCACTTGTATTTAGGGGCAGAGATGAATCGGAGGCAGGAACCAGTGCGTGTGAACCGGGGCAACGCAGAGACAAATCAGACCCCGGGCAGGTTGGGGGACAGCAGTGCGGCAAACTCCAACATCCTCCCAAAGAAAAGCAGCCTGTCTCGAGGGCAGGCGCTACAGAGGCAGTGCCCGCCTCACCCGGACCGGCACTACACACTACGTTAGCAGCGTGCCAAGGAAGGTGACTGGGCCGGGGTAGCCTTACCACCATCCCAGGAGGGCACGGGACCCACCACAGCCGTTAGCTTTCTGAGCACATTGTCGCGGCAGTAGCGCTTCTCCGTTGTAGAGTCTGTTCTAATTCAGGAGACCTCAGCTGGGGGGTGGGTGTACTGGTGTGACTGTTCCTCTGCAACCCACCACCGGTGACTCTGTGTTATTTTCACAGGCAGAAACATTTCCTTAAATATGCACATCAACAAACTAATTCACATTTTGAAGATCGCTAAATGCAATGGTAGTCCAGGACATCTGATCTAGATGTTTGAACGTGGATGACTGTTGAAAAATAAAGTGTGTATGGGAAAAAAGTTCTGAAACATGAAATAGTTTTGTGCTTCTTTCACTCTGAAGATCATAGAATCATAGAATCATATGGGGTTGGAAGGGACCTCTGGAGATCATCTAGTCCAACCCCCCGCCAGAGCAGGTCTATCTACAGCATGTTGCACAGGAACTTGTCCAGGCGGGTTTTGAATGTCTCCAGAGAAGGAGACTCCACCACCTCTCTGGGCAGCCTGTTCCAGTGCTCTACCACTCTCACAGTAAAGAAGTTCCTCCTCACGTTTAGGTGGAACTTCTTATACTCAAGTTTGTGCCCATTTCCTCTTGTCCTGTCACTGGGCACCAATGAGAAAAGACCCGCCCCGTCCTCTTGACACCCTCCCTTTAAGTATTTGTATGCATTAATTAGATCCCCCCTAAGCCTTCTCTTCTCAAGACTAAAAAGACTCAAGTCCCTCAGCCTCTCCTCATAGGAGAGATGCTCCAGGCCCTTAATCATCTTTGTGGCCCTCTCCAGCAGTTCCCTGTCCTTCTTGAACTGGGGAGCCCAGAACTGGACACAGTACTCCAGATGGGGCCTCACCAGGGCAGAGTAGAGGGGGAGAATGACCTCCCTCCACCTGCTGGACACACTCTTCCTAATGCACCCCAAGATGCCATTTGTCTTCTTGGCCACAAGGACACATTCCTGGCTCATGGTCATCCTGGTGTCCACAAGAACTCCCAGATCTTTTTCCTCAGAGGTGCTCTCCAGCAGGTCAGCCCCCAACCTGTATTTGTGCATGGGGTTATTCCTCCCCAGGTGCAGCACCCAACACTTACCTTTGTTGAAGTTCATCAGGTTCCTCTGCCCATCTCTCCAGCCTGTCCAGGTGTGTGAGCCGATGCAGGCAGGACGCAGGAACAACCACAAAACCACGGATTAAGGGCAAAGAACAATTTAATGTCAATACCTCATGGATCCGGGAACCTCTGAAGCAGCACCCGGGCAGAGGCAGGCAAGCAGGGGACGCAGGCACTGCGGAGCGAGAGTCCTTATTAGCATGAGAGTCCTTGTTAGCAAGGGAGTGAG
>QJSC01006881.1:0-19932 GCA_003697955.1 Calidris pygmaea | reverse complement strand
AGGTGATTGTCCCCCTGTACTCGGCACTGGTGAGGCCCCACCTCGAGTACTGTGTCCAGTTTTGGGCCCCCTACCATAAAAAAGACATCGAGGTGCTGGAGCGGGTCCAGAGAAGGGCAACAAAGATGGTGAGGGGTCTGGAGCACAAGTCTTATGAGGAGAGGCTGAGGGAGCTGGGGTTATTCAGCCTGGAGAAGAGAAGGCTGAGGGGAGACCTTATTGCTCTCTACAACTACCTGAAAGGAGGGTGTAGAGAGGTGGGGGTCGGTCTCTTCTCTCAAGTCACAGGCGACAGGACGAGAGGAAATGGCCTCAAGTTATGCCAGGGGAGGTTCAGGCTGGATATTAGGAAAAATTTTTTCACCAAAAGGGTTATCAGACATTGGAATGGGCTGCCCAGGGAGGTGGTTGAGGCACCATCCCTGGAGGTGTTCAAAAGACGGGTTGATGTAGTCCTGGGAGGTATGGTTTAGTGATGGTGATACTCCTTGCTTGTTGTGCGGGTGTCTATTTTTGTCAGTTAGGTTGACGGTTGGACAAGATGATCTTTAAGGTCCCTTCCAGCCTAGAAGATTCTGTGATTCTGTGATTCTGTGATACGTTTGGCTTTCTGAGCTGCAAGTGCACAATGCCAGCTCATGTCCAGCTTTTCATCCACCAGTATATCCCCAAGTCCTTCTCTGCAGGGACGCTCTCAATCCATTTATCCCTCAGTCTGTACTGATATTGGGGATTGCCCTGACCCAGTTGCAGGACCTTGTCCTGGTTGAACTTCATGAGGTTCACATGGGTCTACTCCTCAAGCCTGCCAAAGTCCCTATGGATGGCATCCCTTCCCTCTAGTGAATCAATTGCACCAGTCAGTTTGGTGTCATCTGCAAACCCTTTGAGGGTGAATGCAATCCCAATATCTATGTCATTAATGCCACATTAAGATATAACAATTAAGAAACAGAAAGAATAATAGGTTAAGAATCACTAACCGAAACACTGAGAGACTATTTTAGCTATGATATAGTTTTTACAGGCACCTATTCACTCAAAATAATGCATTAAAAAACAACACTTCTTGCCAGGTGGCAACACAGAATCTATATATCCACCATGACTTGAAATGTCCTTCATACAAGATAAAAGGGTTTCCACCAAACAACAGGTAAGCAAAAACTGCAAACTTCCCCTGAAATCTGTGATGGGAGTGAGGGGGAGGGAAGAAAACACAACACGACCTGGTAAAAAACAGGAAAGAAAAGCAAAGCAAGAAATTAACAAGACTACTGTGAGCCATTCCATTTTGAGAGTGAGGAGCAGAAGAAAGTGATGACAAGGACAGGTATCCATAGTATTTAGTAAATTGGGCAATGTGCAGAAATCTAAGACTTGTGAGCAGAATATAACTGAGAATTTTCAGCTCAAATGCAAGACCTGGAAATTTATTAAAAGATTAGGCAGGAAATAGGATATCTTCAGGAAGTGTCTACAAAGATTCTGCTTGAAGGAAAGACAGACTTACACTTCAAATAAGCCTGAGCAATTGCTAACTGAAAGTGTTGGCCATGTTTCATGTGATACTTTAAAGTGCCAATATACAGACTGTCCAGAATGTCCACAAACAGAAACCAACTGGCAACGAACCTAGAGCATGCCAAAGAAACATGGAGGATCATTCTTAGCAAGAGAGTGTAAGAGCAACCAACCTCAGTCTGTTGGTGGCTTAGAGAGGAAGATAATAAACTGGTATCTATACTGCATATCCATGATGATACCAGAAACTAAATCAGTGATTAGTGATAACAAGAGAAAAGGAAAATCACAATAGAGGACACATCCTTCTACAAGATTCCTAAACCTCTTGCTACAGAGGCCTTGATTTCACAAAGAGAAATATACAGATGCTACCTCAAGGAACATTACTTTGGAAACAAAGAACACTTCTGAGTTTAGTTCTAGGGAGATACCGCAAAAAAAACCTACTTTAAATAGTTTTTCAGAATACATTACAATTATCTTTGGCATTTATTAGCCTTTTGATGGTGAATGGTCAAGAAACAACTTCAGACACTATACGTGAGGGCTTTTCCTCTTGAAAATCTGCTGCATATATTTTAATACAGTACCTTTATCCCATACAATATAAACATTAAGTTTAAAAATGTATTTGTACACAAATATTAGAAAATTTTAAGTGGAAAATAAAACTTATGAATTTAAAAAGCTCACAATAAAAGCTTTTTTTGATCACCATAGCTCTGTATAATAAATAAAAATAGTTGCTTTCATTGCTACTAGAAAAATAATATAATGAAACTTACATCTTTTTCTTTTTGGAGGTTGTCTACTTTTTCTTTCAACCGTTTGCATTCATAATCTAGTTTATCAGCTTTCTTGGATTCTTCAGATAATCTGCTTTGTAATTCCACTGCCTGTGAAAGCAAGAAGCAGTAATTTGTCTGCAATTATTAACATTAAAAGAAAACATATGAAAGAAAGTAGTTAATGACCATTTGCCATGAGGCAAATAAGAGAAATATTTACCTACAGGACAGTCTAAAATTCTTTTTAATCAATTGTTATATGTTTCAGTATAACCAAAAGAATTCAAACACTAGCACAAATAAAAGAAACAACAAAAAAGATGTAAAGTATCTTTAAAAATTTACATACAAGTGAAATATATGGGATAAGCTGTATAATCCTATGAAGCAAAGATCTTAGGAAAAGTAGAATAAACCCCCTACTTTCACATAAGTCAAGGAAAAGAAAAAAAACTCTCAAGAAAACTTTTTTCATCCCTTTTTCTACAAACCTCACTCAGAAGTCAGGCACTAGTTCATGCAATTAGGTAAATTTTCTTGTGCTTAGACATTTGTTATTGTTTATTAATACACAAACATGGAAATTCAGATGCGGGCTCATTATCAGTTTTCTTTATTTCAAGGGACAATATGTTCCTAACAAAATCTCATAGATATTTTTCAAGCTGTAAGTTAGTAAAGAGCTTTTAAAACTAAAAAAAGAGAAGAATAAAAGCTTAGCAGAAAAGATCAATGAGCGCAAGACAACTCGGCAAAGTTCTCAGCCTTTACTATTGTAGACTCAATCCCAGAATGTTAATAACATACCACAGTGTGTGAAAGCAGTAAACAGAGAAAAGACTGACTGGCAAACATATAAACTGAAAGAAGAATCAGCTGAAGATATATAACTAATTCTTATAGCAGAGCACAGAGTTAAGACTCCTGGAAACTAATTTGTTTGCATCAGATAGGGTTCACCTTTCTGAAAGGCGGAAGAGGGTCTTTGCTCACAAGCTATCAGGGGTCATTGACAGAGCTTTAAACTAGGCTTGAAGGGGGAGGGGAACAATATCAGGCTTGCCTGTGACAAGCGGTGGGATGACATGCTGTAGTGGTTTGGGCTAGGCTGGCCACTAAAACTAACGACTGATGCCCTCTAACTTCTTTCCCAAGTGAGAGAAGAACAAGAGAAAGAGAGACTGATGAGTTTAAAAGAAACTAAACTACTTTAATGCAATATTATTAATAAAAAAATTAAATAAAACAGTAATAATATTAAAAATAAAACAACAAAATATATACAATATATACAAAACCATATCAAGCTCTCACAATGATGATCACATCACCGGCAGGCACTGGGAAAGTCCCAGACTGGACTCAGCGATGGTCAGAAGCTGAGCTCAGGAACTGGATTCAGGAATGCATGGATAGGGATCAAAGGCAGATGAACAGACTCCCACTGTAAGAGAAGATCAGTTTTGAGACTACCTCAGGAACCTTAACATACAGAAATCTATGGGACCCGACAAGATGCATCCCAGAGTCCTGAGGGAATAGGCTGATGTAGTTGCCAAGCCTCTCTCCATGCAATTTAAAAGTCATGGCAGTCAGGTGAAGCCCCTGGCAACTGGAAAAAGGGAAATATTGCACACATTTTTAAAAAGGG
Organism: Calidris pygmaea; assembly: GCA_003697955.1. NCBI lineage: Eukaryota > Metazoa > Chordata > Aves > Charadriiformes > Scolopacidae > Calidris > Calidris pygmaea. The sequence continues at coordinate 15,966 of QJSC01006881.1, read as the reverse complement.
TAGAAAGGAGGACCCTGGGAACTACTGAACACCTCTGTGCCTGGGAAGATCATGGAACAGATCCTCCTAGAAGCTATGCTAAGGCACATGGGGGACAGGGAGGTGATTCGAGACAGCCAGCGTGGCTTCACCAAGGGGAAGTCCTGCCTGACTGACCTCGTGGCCTTCTATGATGGAGTGACAACATCAGTGGACAAGGGAAGAGCTATGGATGTCATCTATCTGGACTCCTGTAAGGCCTTTGACACATTCTCCCACAACATCCTAAATTGGAAAGGAATGGACTTGATGGGTGGACTGTTCGGTGGATGAGGAATTAGTTGGATGGTCACATCCAGAGGGTAGTGGTCAACAGCTCGATGTCCAGACGGAGATCGGTGCGTCTGTATTGGGCCTAGTACTGTTCAATATCTTCATCAATGACATAGACAGTGGGATCAAGTGCACCCTCAGCAAGTTTGCAGATGACATCAAGCTGAGTGGTGCGGTTGACATGTCTAAGGGATGGGATGCCATCCAGAGGGACCTGGAAAAGCTCAAGAAGTGGATACATGTGAACCTCATGAGATTCAACAAAGCCAAGTGCAGGGTCCTGCACCTGGGTTGGGGCAAGCCCCAGTATCAATACAGGCTGGGAGATGAAGGGATTGAGAGCAGCCCTGCTGAGAAGGACTTGAGAGTACTGGTGAATGAAAAGCTGGACATGAGCTGACAGTGTGTGCTCACAGCCCAGAAGGTCAACCATATCCTTGGGCTGCATCAAAAGAAGCGTGGTCAGCAGGTTGAGGGAGGTGATTCTACCCCTCTACTCTCATGAGACCCCACCTGGAGTATTGTGTCCAGCTCTGGAGCCCTCAGCACAGGAAACACATGGACCTGTTGGAGCGGGTCCAGAGGAGGGCCACAAAAATTATCAGAGGGATGAAGAACATCCCCTATGATGACAGTCTGAGAGAGTTGGGGTTATTCAGCCTGGAGAAAAGACTCCAGGGAGACCTTATAGCAGCCTTCCAATACCTAAAGGGGGCCTACAGGAGAGATGAGGATAAACATTTTAACAGGGCCTACTGTGATAGGACAAGGGGTAATGGTTTTAAACTAAAAGAGGGCAGATTTAGACTAGATATAAGAAAGACATTTGTTATGATGAGGGTGGTGAAACACTGGAACAGGTTGCCCAGAGAGGTGGTAGATGCTCCATCCCGGGAAACATTCAAGGTCAGGCTGGACAGGGCTCTGAGCAACCTGATCTAGTTGAAGATATCCCTGCTCATTGCAGGAGGGTTGTACTAGATGACCTTTAAAGGTTCTTTCCAACCCAAACTATTCTATGATTCTATGATTTCATATTTATGTTCATTCATGTTTTCATCTCTGTCGTGGTTTAGGCCAAATTGGCCTATGATGGCAACAGATGCTCTCCCCCTACTTCTCGCTCCAGGAGAAAAGGAGAGATAAAGAGATTTACAAGTTTAGAAGGAACTAAACTAATGAAATATTAAGGATGAAATTAAAAAGGAAATAATGAAATAGATACAATGTATACAAAACTGTATCAAGCTCCCAGGATGATGTCACCAGCAGGCACTGGGGAAGTCCCAGACTGGACTCAATGATGAATGGGAACTGGATTCCAGCTCTGGAGTCAGGAACACATGGATCGGGATCAAAGGCAGATGAACAGACAGGGTCCTCTTCGGACGTTGGCCATCCCAGGAAGAGAGTTGACCCTTTGATTCCTCAGCTTTTATACTGAGCATGGGGCAGATGGGATGGAATACCCCTGTTGGTCAGGTTTGGGTCACCTGTCCTGTCCGCTCCTCCCTGCAGGTGGGACCCCTCTACGCTTTTCCGTTTCCGACTGTCCAATGGGGCAAATAATGAAAATTGGCTGACCTTGGTTGTTATAGCAACAAGTATAAGCAAGAGCCTCTCTGCATACCATTCCTTGGCATGAAGTACAAACATTGGTCTTATCATTCTGAGAACGAACAGTTTTCTGCACAATATGTTGTTTATGCCAGAGAGTTAGAAGAGGCCTAGCTAAGAAGTAAAATTACTGAACAGGAAGTTGGTTCTGTTTTACCTCAAACTGGGACAATCTCAAAGCTGTATTCAAGAGGAGGCCAACTTCATATACATTGAAGGCAAACAGACTGTGTGTTTATTCTGAGACAGTATGATTAAAGTGAAAGAAACTCAGGTCTGCCACATTAGAGGCCTGGGCTTTATTTGGGTCTCAGCAAGCAGTAAAGTTCCGTACAACACGTCAGCTCCTCAGTTGTAAAATCTCATCCATAAAACATTGGGAATGAGGGAGAAGAAAAGATATTATTTGCAGATGCACAGCTTATACATAAAGAACAAAGTTTCCCCTTTCAAAATCTGCATCATCATTGAAATAAGCATGGTCAGATGCAAACATCAGGGATAACACAAGTGTTATTCAGAGGAATTATTCTTTTTATGAGAAAATGAGGTATTAATGGTGTGTGAAAGAGTGTCTCCTCCTATATTTCCTTTTCCCTTCAGCCTTTTTCTTATCCAAGTTCTGTTTTTTTTTTCTGGGGGAATCAATTGGACTGTAATAACAATCAGCTGAGGGAGGTGCAAGCTAATTGCCCTACTTATCAAGATTGCTAAATGCAGGGAAACAGCTTTCAAGTTTGAGGGATGCACATCGCTCCAAGGCTTGCAATGCTCTTGGTGCCTCTTTTTGTATCTTTTTCAATTTTGTTATGGATTTACATGTAGAGACACCTGTAGTATGACCATTCAACATTAAGGGAAGTCAGAATAACGACAAGGCACTGTCTACAGAAATCAAGCTCAAGCTGGAAAAGCTCCTGGAAAAAGGATCTCAGATTGATGTCAGATTAATGTACTGTAGATGCAAAAAGGAGATATGCATACATCCTCCACCTTTATAGAAACAGTCACATCCCTCTCAGTGGAACAGGAAAATAAACAGATGCTCTCCACTCCTGAGGGCTCTGGTGATACACAAGGTACTTTTCTTGATGCATACATGCAACAAGGATGATATAGAGGAAGGAGGATATATACTTTCTAGCCACAGATGGACAAATTCAGGTTAGAAACTTAAAGAAAAAAAATCTTATTTAACCACTAGAATAACTTACCAAAGCTATGGTGGATTCTGCACTGCTGGAAATTTTCAAGTGAAGAGTTGATGCTTTTCTGAGAAAGAAGCTCTAATTCTAGCCCCACTACTGAACTTGAATTAGGAATAATTTGCTAAACCTGTTCGTTTTTGAGAGGTAAGACTGTTCATTGACAAAAGTAACACAAACTTGACATAATAACCAATAAGCAATGTAGGGAGGGAGGAAGAAAGAAGTATTTACAAAAGAAGCAAACACAAGGAGCTGGTTTTATTTGTTTTTTACTTTGATGTATAAGTCATGTTGCAAAGAAGAAATGTTGAGAAATGCAGAGGATTATTGCACTGATAATGTTCTCACCTTTCTCTTGTATGTCTCCAGCTGGCTACGTGCTGCATTGGCTTTCCTTAGTTCTTCCTCCAGGCTCACAGTGTTTTGCATGTACACTGTATTCTTCTCTTCTAATAGTTTCACTTGCCGCCGCAAATCACCCAGGTCTTCCAGTTTCTTTTTGTATGACTCTACCTGGCTTTCTAACTTGGCCACTTTATCAGAAGAATGCCTAGGAAGACAAGAGATTGAACATTTGTATCAAATCTGTACTTGGAAGAAAACATATTCAGACATCAAGGGAACACAAGAACACAAACATCCTCACACACTACTAAATATCTTGGTTTTCAAGTTGTCTGCTCCCCTCACATTAGTTGACACAAAGTGCTGTTATGTGAAGTGCTTTTGAATGGCATAATTCTTCCTATAATTTCCTCATCTGCTTTCAATATTAATTAAAAAATAAATTGCTAACACTCCTACAATTTCAAGCTATTTCCTTCCAACTCTAAATTAATCCTGAGAAGCCACTGCTTTACCAGAGTAACAACAATATTTTCTGCCCTCCACTTCTTTTTTTTAAGATAACCAGGGATAAGTGTGTTCTGAAAAAGGAAATGGCAAATTTATGCTAACAGCTATTATATCCATTTCTCAAGCAGTCATACAGGATTACCAGAATAGTTTTGGAGTCTGAATCCTTTTTAACAAAAATGCAAGACAGGGCTCAGTTTATAATACACTCAAACAGAATTTTCTCAATATTGGATCATTACTTTAAATTGTAACCAACTCCTAAATAATTCACAGCTTGACTGAAAACAAATAACACTAGGAAAATATCCTCTAATTTGAAAGTTTTCACAACAATTTCAAACACCCAAAACCTCTAAGTTAACAATAACAAATGAATCCCTACAGCCATACTCAACAGTATGAAACTAGAATGAATTCAACTGAACTGATCTTTTTGGTACTTAGTATTCTGATGTCAGACTGCTTGACACGCAAGTTAGAACCATCAATTTGATGGCCACAGTGGCTTTTACTTAATTACTTAAGAAGTGTTTTAATGAAGACTATATTTAATTATATGTATTTTACCTTAGATTAAAACTATTTATATATTCTAAAAAAGAATAACCCAAAGCTAATGGAATGTAGTTTACCTGAGTACATCTATTTCATCCTTCAAAGACTGAGCCTCTTCTGCTAATGTACTAAGCTCTTCAGTCTGTTGTCTCAATTCTGCAGTTTCCTTTTCTAGTTCTTCGCAACGTATGCGATAGTCATCTTTGGCAGCTTCTAACCTGTGTAATTGAAGTAAAACAGGACATGGTTGAGAGCCTCTGGGTAAGGATTAGGGGAAAAAGCTAATAAAGTGGATGTTGTTGTGGGAGTCTACTATAGGTAGGCTGATGACACCGATGTGTTATTCTGTAAGGAATTAAGGGAAATCTCTAGATCAGTTGCCCTTGTTCTTATGGATGACTTCAACTTCCCAGATGTTAACTAGGACTATCAGAGAGCAGACACGAACAGGTCCAGGAAATTACTAAAGCATGTTGAAGGTAACTTTTTGATACAAGTACTAAGAGACCTGACTAGGAAAGGTGCCCTCCTAGATCTGTTGTTTGTAAATAGAGATGGTCTCGTGAGTGACATGATGATTGGTGGCTGTCTTAACCACAGTGATCATTAAATGATCGAGTTTAAAATCTTTGGTGATATGAGAAAAACTGTCAGCAGAACTGACAGCTGGATTTTGAGAGAGCAGACTTTAGGCTGCTGAAGGAACTAGTTAGTAAGGTCCCCTGGGAGTATTTGAGGGTATTGGGGTCCATAAACGCCAGTCACTTTTTAAGAGCCATTTTTTAAAAGCACAGGAGCAGGCAATTCCAATGTATTGGAAGTCAAGCAAGTGGAGCAGAAGGCCAGCTTGGATAAGCAGGGATCTCCTTCTCGAACTTAAAAGGAAAAAGAAAGTGTATGGACTCTGGAAGCAAGGTCAGGCTACACAGAAGGACTACATAGATGCTGTTCACCACTGTAGGGAGAAAATTCATACAGCCAAAGCTCAACTGGAGTTGAAGCTAGCCAGTACTGTGGTGGATAACAAAAAAAGGCTTTTTTAAAATATGCTAACAGCAAAAGCAGGACTGAAGAAAATATTGGTCCATTACTTGATGAAGTTGGTCACCTCAGAAATAGGGACGTAGGCAAAGCAGAGATGTTTAATGCCTTCTTCGCCTCTGTCTTTAACACTGATGATGGGCCCTGGAACCCCTGGAACCCTGGGTTGGAGGACCGCGACTTGGGGAGTGAAGCTCCTAGTTGACTTGGAACTTGTACGGGATTTGCTGCTGCAACTTAATGCACATATGGGGCCTGATGGGATTCATCCCAGGGTACCGAAAGAGCTGGCTGATGTTACTGCAAGATCTCTCTCAGTTATTTATCAATGGTCTTGGGAATCTGGAGAGGTCCCAGTGGACTGGAAGCTAACAAATGTTATTCCAATTTCCAAGAAGGGTAAGAAATAAGACCCTGGTAATTACAGGCCTGTCAGTCTCACTTCAGTGCCTGTAAAATTATGGAGAAGGTTATTCTGGGAGTTATTGAAAAACACTTGAGTCATCGGTCAGAGCAAATGTGGGTTCATGAATGGAAAGTCATGCCTTACTAACTTAATATCCTTTTATGACAAGGTTACCTGCCTAGTGAACAAAGGGAAGGCAGTGGATGTGGGGTTTTTTCAGTTATTTTAGCAAAGCTTTTGATACTGCCTCTTACAGTATCCTTCTGGATAAAATGTCCAGCATACATCGAGACATGTACACAAAATGATGGGTGAACAATTGGCTGACAGGTTGGACTCAAAGAGTTATAGTAAATGTGGCTACATCAGGCTGGTGGCCAGACACTAGTGGGGTTCCCCAGGGCTCAATTTTAGGGCCAATGCTCTTTAATGTTTTTATAAATGATCTGGTTGCAGGAGTCAAATGTACATTAAGTAAATTTGCTGATGATACTAAATTAGGAGGAGCCATTGATTGCCTTGAGGGTAGAGAGGCCTTACAGAGAGATCTTGATAGATCAGAGTGCTGGGCAATCACCAACCATATGAAATTTAACAAGGACAAATGTCAGATTCTGCACCTGGGACAGTATAATCCTGGATGTATGTATAGATTGGAGAACAAGAGGCTGGAGTGCAGCCCTGCAGAAAGGAATCTGGGGGTTTTGGTTGATGGCAAACTCAATATGAGTCAACAACATGCCTTGGTGACCCAAAGGGCCAACTGTATCTTGGGGTGCATTAAGCACAGTATAGCTAACTGGTCAAAAGAGGTGATTGTCCCACTATACTCAGCATTGGTGTGGCCTCACCTTGAATACTGTGTGCAGTTTTGGGCTCCACAGTATCAGAAGGATATAAAAATATTACAATGCATCCAAAGGAGGGCACCAAAGATGGTGTAAAGACTAGTGGGCATGACTTATGAGGAGCGGCTGAGGATACTAGGTTTGTTCAGCTCAAAGACTGAGGGGTGATCTCATTGCTGTCTTCAACTTCCTTGTGAGGGGAAGCAGAGAGGGAGGTGCTGATCTCTTCTCTGGTGTCCAATGATAGGACATAAGGGAATGGCTTAAAGCTGCATCAGGGGAAGTTCAGATTAGATATTAGGAAAAAGTTCTTCACTGAGACGGTGGTCAAGCACTGGAACAAGCTCCCCAGGGAAGTGGTCATGGCCCCAAGCCTGTCGGTGTTCAAGAAGCGTTTGGACATCGCTGCTAGATATATGGTTTAATGTTTTGGTTGCCTTGGGTGGAGTCAGGAATTGGACTCAATGATCCTCATGGGTCCCTTCTAATTCAGGATATTCTGTGATTCTCATCTTGATCCATTATTACCTTTCTTTATGATCTTCATCCCCTCTAGAAACACCAGAAACAAAGCCTTCTGATGCACAGTGAACAGGAAACAACAGTCCAATGCACAAAACCACACAGAATGGAGTTTTGCTCTCAAATGCCTCACATTCAAAAACAGAAGCAGATCACTTTTCTGATGCTTCCAATTCAATTACAATGTTTCTACTTGGAAATATCACAAGGAAATGTGTGACAATTGTGCTAGAAAGAAAAAAACCTGAGATTTCTCTATGATAACATTGGAAGTTCTTTCACTCTCCTCCCTCCCCACCCCTTTGGGGCACAGAAAGTTTGAATATGAAAACTTTATCCTAGGCTTTATCCCAGGATTTTGTTCAGCTGTCCAACTCCCTTATACTGTCATCAATGTTGGGAGCCAAACTTGGTCTTCAGATGTTCTGAATGCTGTGGCTCTCACTTAATTTTTATTTTTAGATGCTATGCCTGTTCAGTGCCTCTGAAGAATCACGTATTTTGACTAGCATGTGAAAAGCATAGAACAATGTCTCTGGTATGACAAACTCTCATCAATATATGTAAGAAAAGTTGCATGAAGTTGGCAGTGAGTGAAGGGAATAATCAAGAGAAACTTTGACAAAACATGGTGAATGAGTGAAGAAGACAACTTGGTAGCACAGAGTGCGAAGTGCCATTGTGAATCTGATCCAAAATTAAAATAAAAAAATAAAGATACCCATAAAAGGGGATGCAGTCAAGAAAGAGGTATAGCAGCAGTTAATTCAAGGAGTCCAGTTAATTCAAGCAGTTAATTTAAGGAGAATGGAGCTGAGATGGCCAATGGGAGCCTTAAGGCAAAAATTGCAAAGGTTTCAATGATAGACTGAGGGAGAGAAAAAGAGAGAAAACCTGTTTAGTATAAACAGGAAGTGACAGTCAGATTGTGGTAGGAATTGTTCCAGATAATTAAGAAAAATATCCTAAGATGGATTATAAGAGCAATTTAGAGAAACATGAATATACTATTTCTTTACAGTGTACCTATATAGAAACAAGGGAAAAGTGCATTACTTGGAGTGAAAGATGGAGAAGCACAGACTGTTTCTCAAGAAAAAAAAGGGAGGGGGTCATATGTGAACATAAAGTGAGAAAAACTAAGAGAGAGGAAGTAATTTTGGCAAGAGAAAGAAGGCAGCTGGGAAAACACACACAAAAAGTAATAAAAGGTTACAGGAAAGTTGACATTGGAATTACAGAAGGGTGTAGGAAAAGAGGGCAGAAAGGAAAAAACAAAAGTGTAGGGATATGTATTGGGTGTACGTGGCAAGGTTTTGGTAGCATTGGGGGGGTCAGGGGTGGCCCCTGTGAGAAGAGGTAAGGCCAGACAAAGCCGGTTGCAGCCAGCTCCATCAACAGATGTCCACCGCAGGCCAAAGCTGAGCCAATTAGAGAAGCTGGTGATGCCTTTGTGAAAACATATTTAAGGGACCTTGACAGGCTTGAGAGGTGGGCCTTTGCGAACCTCATGAAGTTCAACAAGGCCAAGTGCGAGGTCCTGTACCTGGGTCATGGCAATCCCAGGCACAAATACAGATTGGGCAGAGAATGGCTTGAGAGCAGCCCTGAGAAGGACTTGGGGGTGTTGGTGGACAAGAAGCTCAACGTGAGCTGGCAACGTGTTCTGGCAGCCCAGAAAGCCAACCGCATCCTGGGCTGCATCAAAAGAAGCGTGGCCAGCAGGGCGAGGGAGGTGATTCTGCCCCTCTACTCTGCTCTGGTGAGACCCCACCTGAAGTACTGCGCCCAGCTCTGGGGCCCCCAACATAAGAAGGACATGGACCTTTTGGAGTGGGTCCAGAGGAGGGCCATGAAGATGATCAGAGGGCTGGAACACCTCTCCTATGAAGAAAGGCTAAGAGAGTTGGGGTTGTTCATACCGGAGAGGGCTCCGGGTAGACCTTATAGCAGCCTTCCAGTACTTCAAGGGGGCCTACAGGAAAGATGGGGAGGGACTCTTTATCAGGCACTGTAGCAATAGGATGAGGGGTAACAGTTTTATACTGAAAGAGGGGAGATTTAGATCAGGTATTAGGAAGAAATTCTTTACTGTGAGACACTGGAACAGGTTGCCCAGGGAAGTTGTGGATGCCCCCATCTCCGGACATGTTCAAGGCCAGGTTGGATGGGACTTTGAGTAACCTGGTATAATGGAAGGTGTCCCTGCCTGTGGCAGGGGGGTTGGATCTTGATGATCTTTAAGGTCCCTTCCAACCCAAACCATTCTATGATTCTATGAAAGGGAAATACAGAAGCAGAGAGGAGTGAGGGGAAAGTGTGAGAAACAACAGTGCGAATGCCAAGGTAAGAGAAGGAGGAGGAGGTGCTCCAGGCACCAGAGCAGATCCTCTCCTCTGTAACCTGTGGGAGAGACCATGGTAGAGCAGATATCCACACTGAAGCCCATGGAGGGCCCTATGCTGGAAACAGGTGGATATTTACTGAAGGAACTGCAGCCTGTGGAGAGCCCATAGTAAAGTAGTTTCTCCTGACAAGAACTGCTGCCTGTGAAGAACCCACGCTGGAGCAGTTCATGAAGGACTGCAGCCCATAAGAAGGACCCACAGTGGAGCAGGGAAAGAGTATGAGGAGGAAGGAGTGGCAGATAGGAACTGTTATGGACTGACCGCAGCCCTCCATTCCCCATCCCCCATTCTCCTTGCACCACTCAGGGTGTGGGGGGAGGTAATAGGAGTCAGGAACGAAGGAATGAAGTTGAGTCTGGGAAAAAGTGGGTGTGGAGAGAAGCTGTTTTCTTTTTTGGTTTTGTTTCTCACCATTCAAATCTATTTTAATTGGCAACATTAAATTAACTTTCCCCAAGTCAAATCTATTTTGCTCATGATGGTAAGTGGTAAGTGATCTCCCTTTATCTTGATCCATGAGCTTTTTCATCTTATGTTCTCCACTTGTCCTGTTGAAGAAAGGGAGTGAGAAAGTGGCTGGGTGGGCATCTGACAGCTGGCCAAGGTTGACCCACCACAGGAGACGTTCTAATTTCAATCAAAGGAGAGGGGAAAGAGAGGAACAAGAATGAGAAGGTGAGGGTGAATGGGGCTCACTTCTCTCAGCATCAGCATTGACTTATGCAGGCTGAAAGTGATGGTGAATAGGGAGTTAAATGTGGAAAAATATTTCCATGTGTTAAGTGGAAATACAGACGAGGAGTAAAGGTCGCTTGAGTATCAAGTGATGTAAAGAGTGGCCAACACCTCCAGCAGCTCCAGCCCAGAATTTCCTCCTGCCTAGCCACTTTAGCTCAGTTGGGTGTGCTAGGGGACCCGGGGCCTCTGTCCAGGCTGAGGGATGCAGCTGCTGCTTTCCCATTTGCAGGTTTAACTAGTAGTGAAGCTGAGCACGTATCCCAGACACACACACACCAAAACACAGAACACTGACACAACCAGCTACACAGACTGCCACAGAAGGCATTGCCTTCAATAGCACTTACATATAGTACTCTCATAAACTGTAACTATAGGCAGCCAAGTCCCCTTCCTCCTCTTTGGCTGGAAGGTCACTAGTGAAGGCACACACACAACACTCTCGATTCACAAGCACATGCACATTCATGGATCCTCCACCTGCCTGACATCCCTGCCAAGACCCAGGGTCTCCTATTTGCCAGCTAGTTCACCTTGAAGTTTGCTAGTGAATACACATGCATACTCCCACACACACCAGGTTTGGAGAAGATACAGACACTCAGGCCCTCCCCAGCAGCCAGCACCAGGCATGTAGGCTATGACCTGCAATCCCATTCCAGCCGCCTGCACTGAACCCCTCACTTGCCTCACTCACACCAGTCCCTCCCAGTAGCTGGTTTTTGGGACACACATCATTCCAGTCCCAGTGGCTGGTGGCCGAGACCCCCACGTGCTCCAGTAACTGGCACTGAAACTCCCACTCGCTCCAGTTGCTGACACCATTGACCAGGGGCACCTTCACCCTCAGTCTGACTTGAGTAGCTGGCACCAAATCCACTCGTGCTGGTCCCCCCAGTAGCTCACATTCCAAACACAAAGTCTGTAGAATCCTCCAACTACTGACTCTAGGACCCTCACTCGCTCCAGTAACTGACATCACAGGCCATGGGGTGCCTACAGCCCCAGTCTGACTTCAGTTGCTGGCCCCAAATCCACTCACACCAGTCTCACCAATAGCTGGCAGTTAGTCCTTGCAGCAGACATACACACAGGATAGAGTGTGAGATTACATAGATAGTTAAGAAAAGATTTACTAAGAAGATAGAACAGACTGCAGTGATCAGGCACAGGGCATACTGACCAGCCCCATTTTATACCCCTTTCTATCTAACTCCATCTTTGTTCCTTCCTCCTTCATGTTCCTTCATCGATTTGTATAGTTATATCGATTCCTTCACCCCTCCCAGTCCAGTGTCCAGGATCTCCCCTGGTTTACAGTCTTATCAATTGCAAAGTCCTGGTTGGTCTTCCTGGAAGTGGCACCTGTAATTTCCTGATAGCACATCAATTTGTATGACTGGTGTGCTTTGCTTCTTGCCATTGTCTCCATGTTTGTTTTGACAGGTCTGTGTCGCTGTACGTTTTGGGGGTTTTTGTCTTCTCCTTTTCTTATCATCCCAATTTAGGAGTTTCTCGATCAGATAACTTTGGTAGAATAAGCATCTCACACACCCTTATCGTTTGGTGTGACTGACCAGGTTTGGTTCTCGTCACCGCCTCCCTTATCGTTTCTCGGTTAGGTTTGTGTCCCTGTATGTTCTTGTTTATGGTTTCCTCCTTTTCTTATTATCCCTTTTTTGCAGTAAAAAGGTCCTGACCAGATAACCTTAAAGGAGCAGATGCTCTTCTTCCATGTACCCTTACCTTAAGGACTGTTTTTATGATTCAGATAGCAAATAATATATTTTCAAAATTATGAAAGGAAATACTTTGCTATTAAAAATACTATCTGTAGTATACTCCATATCAAACTTTCAGCTAGGAATTGCTACAAAGTCCAGGGGAGGGGAAGGGGAATCGATGCAGCATTTCAGTATTTAAAAGAAAAATCCACATTTTTCAAAGTTTGAGCTTATAAACAGGTAGATCATAACAGAAACTGCACTAATATGGGTTTTATACCACCCATTATAATAATTTAGTATAAATTCCAGTAGAACCAAAAGCATACAAGTCATAGGGGCTGCCAACTACAGTTTATCCACATGTGGCTTTTTTACCTGAATGTTTCCTCTTGGAGGTGCTCTAATTGGGTCTGCAGCTGCAAGTGCCTACGACCTGCAGGGCTGTTGGGATCTTCTATAGAATCAGATTGATTCAAACGTTCCATCAGAATCTGGTTCTCAGCAAGTAAAATGCTCTTCTCCTCTTGAAGTGCTGCAACCTGTTGTAATAAAAGAACAGACTGGAATAATGGAGCTGTCAGCTATAAAGAGCAATTTTTTGGTGCACACAGCAAAACATTAGCAAAACTCATAATTGGAAACATCAAAGTTCACAAAACTGTATTTCAAAGGAATACATTGTAACTTTAATACTTTGTCATTTGATATGTGATGCAACCAATGTACTACAGCATTAGGGACAGGATTTACCATAAAGAAAACAGCGTTCTCACCTTTATTTCTCAGAAATATCTAAAGAAAAATATCTTAGTTATCTAAGAAGATTATGCCACTGTATTAAAGTCTGCCTACTTTTCAAGCACCACCAACCCATGCACACACCCTAGCACCCCATAGTAAGGTTTTTTAACATGTTTTCCAAAGGAAACAATGTTTATACAATCACACAGAATATTCAAGTCCCTCATGGCCATGCCTCTCCAAGAATTTTTTTTAATCCAATGACCAATTGCAAATGGACTTGAAACAGGAACAGAGGTCCCAAAGATGATTAAATTTCTGCCAGCTTTGTGAAAACAGAGAAGCCAAAGTGCTGTGACAAAAGAATGTCTGAAGCATAATTATTAGACACTATACAATCAAAATGCAGGTAGGAGGGGAAAAGAAAGAATATACATATCCCAAGAGAAAGGAAAGTTTTGATCAGAACTTGCATCCAACACAACCAAATCAACCAACTGTCAAACACAAATCAATGAGGCACAAAGTTTCATTAATTCCGGCCATTACTGTTTGGCTAAAAGCCAAATTATACACCAAAATAGGAATTGATTGAAATGGCTCTTCTGAGTTCCAGGCTTAGACTGTTGATGCCTTCCAGATCAGATATGCTCAGTTTACAGTAAAACTTATTTTATGCTTAGCTTATGCATATGCATGTGCTTTTTACTGAAATCATTATACCAGCAAAACTCTTCCTAGGATTTCTGTAACTCATGAGTTGAGCAATGCAGCTCATTTCTTGCTTGAATGCAAAAAAGCTTTTTCAGTACTGATCACCTTAATGCTGCATGCACTTTTTGCTCTGCTAACATGGGTAAAGAAATACAGCAATTGAGGATATTTTTTTTTTAAATATAAAAGGTAGATTTCTAGAATAATCCCTTTCTTCAGCTGTCCAAGAATTAACATACTTTTTTCTCAATTTGAAGATGACCTACCTGCATATCTAACTCATGACATCTCTGGGCAATTTCTTCTTTTGTTGCTAGGGCTTCATTTAATTCTTCTGTAGTTTTCTTCAGCTATCATAAACAACAATCATTTTTAGTTTCATAATCATATATCTCTATAAACAATATAGCAAAATTATGAATTATATGATTGTATAATCTTTTTTTACATTTATGTAATATTGAAGTTTGGGGAAAAAAGAAAAGCAATTCTACTTCCACAATGAAACAAAGTAGCAACTGTAATCATTGTTTAATTTGTCTAACAAAGGTAAATATAGCTGAAGGTGATGGTTGGTCTTGAAACAAAACATTGAAGTTATCACATTTATTATGTAAACTGAGCCCCCCCCTCCCAAAAACCAAACAGCTTAGCTCTGAAGTATTTATTGACTCTGTACACTGAAAAAAACCCTATCAATATCACTTTTCTCTATGGATGCAAAGAATACATTATTTCAGTTTTTAATATACTTTTCAAATACACAAAAGATTGGGAGGTAGAATACAAGGAATAAACAGTTAAGGTAAAACCTGTCTAGTCACTGGAAACTACTCTTACTGTACAACAGGGGAAAACAATCAACATTGTGATGGAGAAACCTACCCATCTGAAAAAAGACACTGAATCTTATAAGCAGTGTGGAAACATTCAGTTCCATCTCTTAGAGGGACTATACAATAATTAAAAGATTTATATCTTCCAAGTTTCTGTATGAATGTAGTCAGGGAAATAAAGAAAGACCTACAGGAAAATTGGTGTGATAAAATATGCACATAGTTAATGCATATGTATATATTTTATTACGCATAAAAAATTTTAGATGTGTCTACTACTTTTCACAGACAGGATCATAATTTCTCATTTTTTAAGTTTACAAGGGACAGCTGACATAAAATTAATTCAATCTACCAGAATTTATGTACTTCTAAAGAGGTAACTGTAAAGAACAGTCAAGTTTTTTTATGTATCCATTATTCAAATTTTCCACAAAAATCTCCCACAATAGAAAAGGTAGACTGCTTAACAATAAAACATAACAATTAGGCACTGATTTCCTGGGATTTAAGGAAAATAAATATCTCATCTTAGATACCTGACGTTCAAGGTCAATGTAAGCATCATTTCCAAAAGAGACTGGAGACTCTTTACTCATCAACTGCAATTAGATTACATTGGATTAGAAAAAACATAAGATTTA
Organism: Calidris pygmaea; assembly: GCA_003697955.1. NCBI lineage: Eukaryota > Metazoa > Chordata > Aves > Charadriiformes > Scolopacidae > Calidris > Calidris pygmaea. The sequence goes on along the minus strand of QJSC01006881.1, from coordinate 791 downwards.
TTTGCGTATTAAAGGTACATTTCAATGAAAAATTAGGTTCAGCTTAACCTTTAGGAAAGCTTTTTTTTTTGGTAACAGTAACATTTTTTTATTTTGTTTTTCTATTAGGTATATTAAAAAAAGAACTATGGAAAGACATATCCAGGACTTATAGTGTCTAAAGTACGAAAATCATTACCTTACATAGTCATTCTCTCTTCTGAAAAAGCACATTCATTATCTATCATGAAAGCTACACTATCCTTTGCAGAACACTGTATTGAAGCAGCAATAGACTGGTGGCAGCTATTATGTGGCAGGCAAGATAGGTCTCAAATTGTTCTCTGGCAGATATTTTCATCTTTTCCCATTTTGAGAGCCCACATTCTTTTTTTGGTTTTGAAACATCTGTATCTCAAATAATTATAAATAAATGAAAGAGGACCAAGCGTACTGCTCCCAATTTGTCTGGAATTTGCAGATTAAAAATTTATACTCTAGAATGAGTATTTTTGAAACAAGCATTACAATTCTTTGTAATATGACTAATCTCTCTGACTAGAAGAATGGTTTGTAATGGTTTTAGTGAGGCAAAATGATTGTCAAGTCATTACTTTCTTAGAAAGCCCCAGATTGACTGACATGCTTATCGGGGGGAAAAAGTTTTCTTTTAGGAACCTCACCCACTGATCAGCTACAACAGATAAATGGCTAGAAATATATTTAAATATTACAAATATTTTAAGACCAAAGAACACCCCACCCCCAGAAAACAAATTATCAGGGCAAGCTCAAAACAAGAGACAAAGACA
>QJSC01006849.1:0-18164 GCA_003697955.1 Calidris pygmaea | reverse complement strand
CAGGAAGTCAGGTAAAAATGCCAGGAGACTTGTGTGGATGAACAAGGAGCTCATGGCCAAACTCAGACACAAAAATGAAGCATACATAGGGTGGAAGTAAGGATGGGTAACCTGGGAGAAATAGAGAGGCATTGCCTGGACATGCAGGGATGAGGTTAGGAAAGCCAAAGCCTACATGGAGTTGAGTCTGGTGAGGGATATCAAAGACAGAAAGAAGGGCTTCTTTAAGTACACAGAGAACAAAAGGAATACTAGGGAAAATGTGGGCCCATTACTGAATGACATGGGGGACCTGGTGACACAGGGCATGGAAAAGGCCTTCTTTGCTTCAGTCTTTACTAGCAAGACCGGCCTTGAGTAATCCCGGGCCCCAGAGAGCAAGGAAGACATACCCTTGGTGGAAGAGGATCAGGTCAGGGAATACTTAAGAAAACTGGACATACGTAAGTCCATGGGCCCTGAAGGGATGCACCCATGAGTGCTGAGGGAGCTGGCAGATGTCACAGCAAGGCCACTTGCAAAAATCTTTGATTGATCATGGTGAATGGGAGAAGTTCCTGAAGAATGGAGGAAAAATGTCCCTCCTTTCTTCACAGAAGGACAAGAAGGGGGTACCTGGGGAACTACAGGTTGGTCAGACTCATCTCCATCCCTGGGAAAGTGATGGAGCAGCTAATCATGGGTATGGGAAAGTAACGGGAGATTGGCAAGGAGGACTGTAAACACGCTCATGTGACTCACATGTGGGGTGCTGGAAAACATATATATCACACTAATTGTTGCTTAGTTTTGTGTGCTCAACAAGTAGAACGTTTGCACTTAGATAACGCAGGCCTGGGATGGACTCAGGGGCACCTTATCGAATGTGCCTGAGATTCCTGCCCTGCTGTTGAAGAGATCAAAGCACAGCAGAAAACTCTGCCTGCCAGAATCCTTGAAATACAGGCCCAAACAGCAAGTGGGGGCTCTCTCGCTCTCTCACTCCCTTGCTAACAAGGACTCTCTTGCTAATAAGGACTCTCTCTCGCTCCGCGGTGCCTGCATCCCCTGCTTGCCTGCCTCTGCCCGGGTGCTGCTTCAGAGATTCCCCAATCCATGAGGTATTGGGATGAAATTTGTTCTTTGCCCTTAATCCATGGTTTTGTAGTTGTTCCTGCATCCTGCCTGCATTGGCTCACACAGTGGGAAACACTTAGAGGAACATGAAGTACAAGAAGGTCATCAGGAGTAGTCAGCATGGATTCAGCAAGGGGAAGTCGTGCTTGGCTAATCTGATAACCTTCTATGATGAATTGACTGGCTTGGTAGATGAGGGGAGAGCAATGGATATTGTCTTCTTAGACTTCAGTAAGCCCTTTGACAATTGTCTCCCAGAGGTCCCAGAGTGTGGTGATCAGTAGCATGGAGTGTAGTTGGAGGCCAGTAGCTAGTGGTGTACCCCAGGGGTCAACACTGGATCTGGATCAGGTCAGTGTTGCATTTAGTGAGTGGATAAATTTGGAAAGAGATGAATCCCCTTGCGTTCTAGCTGATCCTCAGAGATTAGAGGGCTAGAGGCAGCTGGACTTCTTAATAATAGGCCAATTATTGCTGTGACTATGGGCCTGACACCAGATGCACGAACAGCCTGTCTGCTGTAGGTCTGGCCGCATTCAGAAGAAGCAGCCAGGTGCACAAATAGTATGGTTTATTCTTATGCAACGTTTCCAGATTCTTTAAGATTGCTGGTGATAAATGCACTAAACTGCAGGATAGCTATATAGCTTTAAAGATATTTCCCGGCTAAGCACTTGGCGAGGCCAAGGTCACAACTCTTACCAAAAGGTATCCCTACTGGGGGGTATGAGGAGGACAAACCAATCAATCTGTCCCTGCAATTCGGCGTCGGATTCTCGTCTCCAGCTTCAGGCATGAAATTGGAGTAATACTTATACTCCTTTTATGGGCAAAGTGAGTAGGTGGGACTGTGGTCAAGCCATTGTTCTTTATGGTTGCACTGTCAGCATTTGTATATCTCTTGAAAGCAGTTGCAACATTTCCCATGGGAACCGGGAGAATGGGACCACGTGCCCTTCACGTCACTTCTCATCTCCCTCCAGAGCCCATGGGAACACAAATCACTGGATCTTCACCCAGTCTCTGTGTCTCTTCTGGGCACCAGGTGTTCATCAGTGATATTGAGCTATTGTTTTGTGTGTGCAACAGTCAGTCGCTGAGGGAAGCTGGTCAGAGCTGCTCCAGAGCCAGCCCAACCCATAGCAGAGTGGCAGATCTCAGCGCATAGGGGGGTTTCCTGAGGTAGGGAAAAGCCAGGGCAGTGGAGAGACCCACCACAAGCCAGCAGCTCTCATGGGAGACAGTGCCTAGTCATTGCCAGAACAAGCGCAACCCTCTTCACACCTATAAAAAGCAGCCTGGGGAGCACAAGCGACCAGGAGTGCTGTGAACAGAGCAGGCAAACAGAGCATGGTGCATCAGCTTGCACAGCAGTTTGTGCATCAGGGTGCACGGCAAGGGTGCCTCTTCAAAGGAGGGGCATTTCACCAGCCTAGTGGGAGACTTGAAGGACACATAACCCAGCAACCAGGTACCATTCTGTGACCATCTGCACAGGTCAAGGGCTCTCATCCTACTATACCCTCAAGGTAGAATGGTGAGCACTCATCGGAAAGCAAAGGCTGCAGCTCCATCTGGGGGATCTGCACCATCTACCTCAGTGGCGACCGATGCCTTCTCCCAGATGGAGCTGCTGAAGGGAGAGGCTACGGTGCAGACTTCAGACTGCAGGAAGGGCCTAAACCTTTCTCCTGGGGCAGGGATAGATGACACACCTGCCTGCAAAAGGTGTGCTCAGGTTGAAGACCTCCTGCAGCAGGTGGCTGAGCTGCAGGAGGCAGTGAGGAGGCTGTGTAGCATCAGGGAGGCTGAGAAGGAGATAGAAAGCTGGTTACAAGCGCAACCTGCAGTGGACCCACAGCCAAACCACCAAAAACTCCCACACTGGCACACACAGAAGGGAGGGTGGCCAATAATGCATACGTTTGCAACAGCAGGGACCAGGAGGAGGAAGAGACTTTCCCTGAAGCCTGAGGTGTCCTTGCAGAACCACTTCACCACTCTGCAGAGTGAAGAGGAAAGACCAGTCACATCAGGTGAGACAATGGAGCTGAGTAAGGCAGCCTGATCTGCTCCCCATATAACAGCCAGTGCAACTAAGAAAAAGTGTGACTCTCTTCTGAAAGGTATGGAGGCACCCATTTGCTGACCTGATGCACTCTTTTGAGAGGTGTGCTGCTTACCAGGGGCTTGTATCAGGGATGTAACTGAGAGGCAACCAAGCCTCATACAGTCCACTGACTATTATCTGCTGCTGTTGTTTCATGTGGGTACCAGTGATACAGCCACAAGCAGTGTGAGGATATCAAGAAGGATTACAGAGCCCTGGAAGCAGCGGTAAAGGAATCCAGAGCACAGGTAGCTTTTTCATCAGTCCTCCTGATCAAAAGAAAGGGGTTTGAAAGGACCAGTTGAATCTGGCAAGTCAACAAATGGCTACAGGACTGATGCCACAGCGAGGGATTTGGCTACTTAGACCATGGGACTCGCTTTGAGAAAATAGGTCTACTGGGGTTTATCTGTCAGAGAAGGGGAAGAACATCTTCAGTCATAGACTTGTCAAGCTCGTGAAGAGGGCTTTAAACTAAAGTTGCTGGGGAAAGGGAACTTCAGTCCATCCCACTCCTACCAGTTTGATACCAGTGCCAGCAATAGATGCCCAGAGCCTGGAGAAGGATAACAGGTCAGCAGGAGAGCAACTGGAGAGCAGCACAAAGGAATTCCAGCCACTCCAGCCAGTAAGTCAGCTTCATCAGAGGCCCAACTTAAGTGCCTCTATGCAAATGCACATAACATAGGGAACAAACAAGAGGAGTTAGAGATGTGCACACATCTCCAGGGCTATGATCTTATTGGCATCACAGAGACATGGTGGGATGGCTCCTATGACTGGAGTGTTGGAATGGAAGGATACAGGCTCTTCAGGAAGGACAGGCAGGGTAGATGACGAGGGGATGTTTCCCTCTATGTCAATTGCCAGCTGGAGTGCATGGAGTTCTGCTTGGGGATGGATGAGGAGCTGCCCGAGAACTTATGGGTCAGGATTAAAGGAAAGGGCAGGGACAGGTGACATTACAGTGGGGGTCTGCTACAGGCCACCCAACCAGGAAGATGGAGTGGATGAGGCCCTCTATAGACAGATAGGAGCAGCATCACGTTCACAAGCCCTAGTCCTCACGGATGACTTCAACCACACAGACATTATAGAATTATAGAATGGTTTAGATTGGAAGGGACCTTAAAGATCATCTAGTTCCAACCCACCTGCCATGACAGGGACACTTCCCACTAAGACAAGGTTGCTGAAAGCCCCATCAAGCCTGGTCTTGAACACTTCCAGGAATGGGGTCTCAACTTTCCTGGGCAACCTGTTCCAGTGCCTTACCATCATCATAGTGAAACATTTCTTCCTGATATCTGCTCTAAATCTACCTTCTTCCAGTTTGAAGTCATTACCCCTCATCCTATCACTACAGTCCCTTGCAAAAAGTCCCTCTCCAGCATTCTTGTAGGCCCCTTCGGATACTGGAAGGCCACTATAACGTCTCCCCAGAGCCTTCTCCAGACTGAACAACCCCGACTCTCTCAGCCTGTCTTCATAGGAGAGGTGCTCCAGCCCTCTGATCATCTTCGTGGCCCTGGTTCGGACTCGCTCCAACAGGTCCATGTCCTTCCAGTGTTGAGGACTCCAAAGCTGGACACAGTACTCCAGGTGGGGTCTCACCAGAGTGGAGTAGAGGGGCAGAATCACCTCCTGTGACCTGCTGGCCACACTTCATTTGATGCAGCCCAGGATGCAGTTGGCTTTCTGGGCTGCCAGTGCACATAGCCGACTCATGTTGAGCTTCTCATCCACCAACACCCCCAAGTCCTTCTCCTCAGAGCTGTTCTCAATCCTTTCTTGGCCCAGCATGTACTTGTGCTTGGGATTGCCCTGACCCAGGTGCAGGACCCTGCACTTGGCCTGGTCATGAAATTGGCATGGGCCCACCTCTCAAGCCTGTCGACATCCCTCTGGATGGCATCTAGAGGATATCTGGATATCTGTTGGAGGGACAACACAGTAGGGCAGAGGTTCCTGGAATGCATCGATGACAGCATTCTTCTCCAAGTGATGGAGGAGCCAACGAGGGAAGGTGCTATGCTGGACCTTGCTCTCACCAACAAGGAGGGTCCGTGGGGAATGTGAAGCTCGAGGGCAGCCTTGGCTGCAGGGACCATGAAATGGTGGACTTCAAGATCCTTAGGGCAGAGAGGAGGGCACACAGAAAGCTCACTACCCTGGACTTGAGGAGAGCAGACTGTGGCCTCTTGAGAAATCTGCTTGGCAGAGTACCGTGGGATAAAACCCTAGAGAGAAGAGGGGCTAATATGCAAGGTCCAACTCCTCCAAGCTCAGGAGTTGGCCCAAAACACCAGGAAGCCTGCAAGGATGAACAAGGAGCTCCTGGATAAGCTCAAAAGCAAAAAGGAGGCCTATAGAGGGTGGAAGCAAGGACAGGTAGCCTGGGAGGAACACAGAGAAATTGTCTGAGCAGCCAGGGATCATGTTTGGAAAGCTAAAGCCCAGATAGAGTTAAATGTGGCCAGGGACATCAAGGGCAACAAGAAAGGCTTCTATAGGTATGTCAGTGAAAAAACAAAGATTAGGGAAAATGTGGGCCCACTCAGGAAGGAAACAGGAGACCTAGTATGGAGAAGGCTGAGGTACTCAATGACTTTTTCACCTCAGTCTTCACCAGCAAGTACTCTAGTCACACCACCCAAGTTGCAGAAGGCAAAGGCAGGGACTGGGAGAATGAGGAACTGTCCTCTGTAGATGAGGATTGTGACCATCTAAGGAAACTGAAGGTGCACAAGTCCATGGGACCTAATGAGATGCATCTATGGGTCCTGAGGGAACTGGTGGATGAAGTTGCTAAGCCACTAGCCATCATATTTGAGAAGTCATGACAGTCCAGTGAAGTTCCCACTGAATGGAAAAAGGAAAACATAATCCCATTTTTAAAAAGGGAAAAAAAGGAAGACCCAGGGAACTACAGGCCGGTCAGTCTCATCTCTGTGCCTAGCAAGATCATGGAGATCACTGCTCGCAACTGGAAGGAGTGATAAAAAAATAACCTTTGCCCCAGACTCCCTTACCAGCCCTCCCAACTCACAGAATCACATGGGGTTGGAAGGGACCTCTGGAGATCATCTAGTCCAAGCCCCCTGCCAAAGCAGGTCCACCTAGAGCAGGTTGCACAGGAACATATCCAGGTGGGTTTTGAATGTCTCCAGAGAAGGAGACTCCCCACCTCCACCATCTCCCTTGCATTTGATTTCCTATCCAGGAAATGTGAAAGAGTAACAGGAAGAGTAACTCCCTGAAGTCTCTTTTTATGGATCTTGAGCTGCGAGTCGCAGACTCCTCTGTGCCTACATGGAAAATCAATAATGGATAATAGTCTGAAGGATGTACTAAGCCAGGAAGTTTCCTGGTAATGTCCTTAACCCGGGCTCCAGGAAGGCAGCAGACTTCCCTCTGAGGAGGGTCCACATGGCTTACTGTGCCCTCCGTCCCCCTTAGGAAGGAGTCACCAAAAACTATAACCCTTCATTTTCTCCTTGTGGGTGTGGTGGTGATCTGGGGTGTACGCTTTTTTGACTGAGGAGGCATCTGTGATGTAGATTGCCCATCATCTACATACTCGCTCAACTGGCCTTCCTCGCAAAGGAAGGAAAGGATTTGCCTTTCACTAAAGGCAAATCGTGTCTGACAAATTTGGTGTCCTTCTACGATGACGTTACAGCATTGGTGGACAAGGGCAGAGCAACAGACGTCATCTACCTGGACTTGTGCAAGGCATTTGATGCTGTCCCGCACGACATCCTTGTCTCTAAATGGGAGAGACATGGATTTGATGGATGGATCACTTGGTGGATAAGATAATTGGCTGGATGGTCGTACTCAAAGATTTGTGGTCAACAGCTCTATGTCCAAGTGGAGACCAGTGATGAGTGGCATTCCTCAGGGACCAGTATTATTTAACATCTTTGTCATTGACATGGACAGTGGGATTGAGTGCACCCTCAGCAAGTTTGTGGATGACACCAAGCTGAGTGGTGTGGTTGATACTCTAGAGGGAAGGGATGCCATCCAGGGGGACCTGGATGGGCTTGAGAAGTAGGCCCATGCAAACCTCATGAAGTTCAACCAGGCCAAGTGCAAGGTCCTTCACCTGGTTTGGGGCAATCCCAAGCAGGAGTACTGTGTCCAGCTCTGGGGCCCCCAATGTAAGAAGGACATGGACCTGTTGGAGTGAGTGCAGAGGAGGGCCACAAAGATGATCAGAGGGCTGGAGCACCTCTCCTATGAAGACAGGCTGAGAGAGGGGGATTTAAACCACTCTAGGGAGCACAACCAGGGCGGGCAAACAGGGCATTGCACATCAGCCAGGGTATGGCACAGAAGGGCATGCAGGAAGGGCGCTGAAAGCTCTGCCAGCTTGACCAGGGAGCAGTGGTATCCATCCAGCAGAAACCCATGGCTTCTCTAAGCTCTGCGCCCACCACTACTGATGTAGCTTCCCAGACAGAGCTCCAGTGGGAACATGCAGCCTCCGCGGTGTCAGGCTGCAGGGTATGCCCTGCTCTTACACCAGTACAGGACAGCAGCAGTGAGTACACCTGTGGGAGGTGCGCCCAGGTAGAGGAACTCCTCTGCTTAGTAACAGAGATCCAGGAGGAGGTGAGTAGATTAAGGAGCATCAGGGAGTGTGAGAGAGAGACTGACCACTGGAATCACATCCTACCTTCCCTGAGATAGCCCAACAGGAAGACAAGATACATAATACAGAGGATTCTCTACCCTTTTTCCACCTGACTGAACATAGTAACCTGAAGGACAGGAGACAATGGCAACAAGTTCCTTCCCAGTGCAGCAGGCATGTCTCCTCATCAACAACCCCACCTTCCCAGGTGCCCTTGCATAAAAGGTCTGCTAGTGGAACCTAACAGCAATGAGGACAACAATTCGTCTAGCTTGGGAGTGTCGCTGAGGTTAAGTCGGCCTATGCCCTGCATCACAACTACTCCCACAAAGAAAAAAAGACGGGTCGTCATTGTCATAGGTGACTCCCTCATGAAGGGAACAGAAGGCCTGATATGAAGACAGGACCCACTTCTTAGGGAAGTCTGCTGCCTTCCTGAGGCCTGGTTTGAAGATGTGGCAAGACAAATTCCCACCCTGGTACAGCCCTCATATTATTATCCATTATTGATTTTTCAGGTAGGCAGTGATGAAGTTGCAACAAGAAATCCAAAGACAATCAAGAGAGACTTCAGGGCCTTGGGACAAATGGTCAAGGGATCAGGAGCACAAGTGTTCTTCTCTATCCCTCCAGTTGCAGGGAATGATGAGGGAAGAAACAGGAAGACCCAGCAGATCGATACCTGGTTCCAAGCTTGGTGTCACTGGCAGGACTTTGGGTTTTTTGATCACGGGTCATGATGCCATGCAATAGCAAAGACACAAGGGATATTGACGGACTAGAAATCATGGAAGCACCTGGGAATGGTCAGGTAGGAATTATGGCTTCTCCCCAAAAAAAGGTGATGGGATCAATAGCACAACTGAAGTGCATCTAAACCAATGCATGCAGCATGGACAACAAACAAGTGGAGTTGGAAGCCATGTGCAGCAGGGAAACTATGATATAGTTGCCAACACAGAAACATGGTGGCATAATAGACATAACTGGAGTGCAGGATAATACACACAACTGGAGTGCTGCATTGGATAGTTATAAAATCTTCAGAAGGGATAGGCAAGGAAGGAGAGGTGGTGGAGTGGCCCTGTTTGTTAGGAAGTGTTTTGACTGTCTAGAGCTTAAGGATGGTGACAATAGGGTTGAGTGTTTATGGGTAAGAATCAGGGGAAAGGCCAACAAGGCAGATATCATGGTGGGAGTCCGTTATAGACTACACAACCACAATGAAGAAGCAGATGAAATATTCTACAAGCAGCTGGGAGAAATCTCTCAATTGCTAGCCCTTGTTCTCCCGGGGGATTTCAACTTACCAGATGTCTGCTGGAGATATAATACAGCGGAGAGGAAACAATCTAGGAGGTTCCTGGAGTGTGTGGAAGATAACTTCCTGATAGATGGTGACAGAGCCAACTAGGGAAAGCACCCTGCTAGACCTGTTGTTTGCAAACAGAGAAGGACCTGTGGGTGATGTGAAGGTTAGAGGCTGTCTTGGACATAGTGATCATGAAATGATAGAGTTTTCAATTCTTGGACAAGTAAGGAGGGTGGTTAGCAGAACTTCTACCTTGGGCTTCTGGAGGGCCGACATTGACCTGTTTAGGGGCCTGGATGACAAAGTCCCTTGGGAGGCAGTCCTGAAGGGCAAAGGAGTCCAGGAAGGCTGGACATTCTTCAAGAAGGAAATCTTTAAGGTGCAGGAGCTGACCATCCCCATGTGCCATAAGGCAAGCTGGCAGGGAAGAAGACCGGCCTGATTAAACTGAGAGCTTTGGCTGGAAATCAGGAAGAAAAGAAGAGTTTATGACCTTTGGAAGAAGGGGCAGGCCACTCAGGAGGACTAAAAATATGTCATGAGGTTATGCAGGGAGAAAATTAGAAGGGCCAAAGCTCAACCAGAATTTAATCTGTGTACTGCCATAAAAGACAATATACATTACATTAACAACCAAAAGAGGTCTAAGGAGAATCTCCATCTTCTACTGGATGTGGCAAAAAACATAGTGACCAAGGATGAGGAAAAACCTGAGGTACTTAATGCTCTCTTTGCCTCAGTCTTTAATAGTAAGACCAGTTGTTCGCTGGGTATCCTGCCCCCTGAGCTGGAAGACAGAGGCGAGGAGCAGAATGAAGGCCCCATAATCCAAGGGGAAACGGTTAGTGACCTGCTACACCACTTAGACATACACAAGTCTATGGAGCCGGATGGGATCCACCCAAAGGTAGCTGGCGGAAGTGCTCACCAAGCCACTTTCAACCATTTATCAGCCATCCTGGCTAACTGGGGATGTCCCATTCGATTGAAGGTTAGCAAATGTGACGTCCATCTAGAAGAAGGGCCAGAAGGATGACCTGGGGAACTACAGTCTGTCAGTCTGACCTTGGTGCTTGGGAAGGTTATGGAGCAGATCATCCTGAGTGCCATCTGTTGTGGTTTAGGCCTAATTGGCCTATGACAGCGACAGATGCTCTCCCCCACTTCTCACTCCAGGAGAAAAGGAGGAGAGGTAAAGAGATTTATGAGTTTAGAAGGAACTAAACTACTTCAATGAAATATTTATATTAAAATTAAAAGGAAATAATGAAATAGATGCAATATATAGAGAACCATATCAAGCTCCCAGGATGACGTCACCAGCAGGTACTGGGGAAGTCCCCAACTGGGCTCAGTGATGGATGGGAACTGGATTCCAGCTCTGGAGTCAGGAACACATGGATTGGAATCAAAGGCAGATGAACAAACAGGGGCCTCTTCAGACATTGGCCACTGAAGAAAGAGGGCTGACCCTTTGATCCCACAGCTTTTACACTGAGCATGGGGCAGATGGGATGGAATACCCCTTTTGGTCAGTTCTGGGTCACCTGTCCTGTCCGTTCCTCCCTGCAGGTGGGACCCCTCTACACTTTTCTGTTTCTGACCCTCCAACGGGGCAAATAACAAAGTGAGCTGACCGCGGTTGTTACAGCAATAAGTATAAGCAAGAGCCTCTCTGCATACTATTCCTTGGCATGAAACACAAACATTGGTCTTATCACTCTAAAAGCGAGCAGTTTTCTCCACAATATGCTGTGAATTTCAGAGAGTTAGAAGAGGCCTAGCTAAGAAGTAAACTTACTTACTGAACAGAAAGTCAGTTGTATTTTACCTCAAACTGGGACATTCCACCCCTTATTCCATACCATTTGCATCATGCTCAGATCACTAATACTTTTATCGATCAAATCTATACACACATATATATAGATAGATGCATGCAGGTCATGCGGTTACGATTCATCTTTATATACAAAAGGTTGTTAACTCCATTTTATAGCAGATTCTCAAGGTAGGAAAGATGATGTGAAATTCATTGTGGTTTGTGCCCATGGGTAGCATGTCCATCTGAAGAGTTTTGCTATATGCCACTTGATGAATCCGGCTCAGGTTTCATCATTGCAGTGTTATCCTGAGAAACACTTATAGAACACTGTTAGTATTATATAACAATTAACATCATACAGCTCATAATTCAGCATTCTCACCCAGGGTTAAATTTCCTTGAGGTACACAAAGAACTTCTCCATTCTTCAGCATCACCCACCAAGTACATCCAGGTCCTTGAGCAAAAACACTCCCATGAATGGGTTTGCCTTTGCCTGAGGCAGGAAAAACCCATACAGTTTTCCCCAGCATATTCCTTTCATGCACCACAGGGACTTTATCCCCTTCTGCAGTATGTAACAGGTCTGATTGAGCAGGACCACCTCGATTGATGGATCCCCTGGTGTTAACAAACCAGGTAGCTTGCGCTAAATGCTTGTCCCAATCACTTTCAGGGTAGTTTTTAGCAATCCATTGCATCGCTCAATTTTCCCAGAAGCTGGTGCATGACAGGGCATATGACATATCTACTCAATGTCGTGTTCTTTTGCCCGAGTACTTATAGGATTGTTTTTGAAATGAGTCCCATTGTCTGACTCAATTCTTTCTGGAGTACCATGTCGCCACAAGACTTGCCTTTCAAGGCCCAGGTTGTTATTCCTGGCAGTGGCATGGGGCACGGCATAGGTTTCCAACCACCCGGTGCTTCCTTCCACCATTGTAAGCACATAGCACTTACCCTGGCGTGTTTGAGGGAGTGTGATATAGTCAATTTGCCAGGCCTCCCCATACTTATATTTTAATCATCGTCCCCCATATCACAAAGGTTTTAAATTTTAGCTTTCTTGATTTTGGCGCATGTTTCACAGTCGTGGATAACCTGTGCAATAGCATCCATCGTTAAATCCACCCCTCGGTCACGGGCCCATTTATATGTTGCATCTCTTCCTTAATGACCTGAAGCATCATGGGCCCATCAATCTAAAAATATTTTGCCCTTATGTCCCCAGTCCAAATATCTCTGGAAAATCTTAGCAGCCTGGTCCACTTGCTGATTGCTTTGATGTTCCTCAGTGGCCCAACTTTCCATTTCTGACCCTCCAATGGGGCAAATAACAAAGTTAGCTGACCTTGGTTTTTATAGCAAAGTATAAGCAAGAGCCTCTCTGCACACCATTCCTTGGCATGAAGTACAATCATAGGTCTTATCACTCTAAAAGTGAATAATTTTCTCCACAATATGCTGTTAATTTCAGAGAGTTAGAAGAGTCCTAGCTAAGAAGTAAAATCACTGAACAGAAAGTTGGTTCTGTTTTACCTGAAACCTGGACAGGAAGTTATCCCCAACACACTCCAGGAACCTCCTAGACTGTTCTCTCTCAGCTTTATTGTGTTCCCAGCTGATATGTGGTAGGTTGAAGTCTCTCACAAGGACAAGGACTAGTGATCTTGCGATTTCTCCCAGCTGCTTGTAGAATATTTCATGAGTTTCAACAAGGCTAAGTGCTGGGTCCTGCACTTGGGTCACAACAACCTCATGCAACACTACAGGCTTGGGGAAGAGTGGCTGGAAAGCTTCCCTGTGGAAAAGCACCTGGTAGTACTGGTCAACAGCTGGCTGAATATGAGCTGGCAGTGTGCCCAGGTGGCCAAGGCGGCCAATAGCATCCTGGCTTGTAGTAGAAATAGTGTGGCAAGCAGGACTAGGGAAGTGATTGTCCCTCTGGACTCAGCACTGGTGAGGCCACACCTGGAGTATTGTGTCCAGTTTTGGGCCCCTCAATACAGGAGGGACATTGAGGTACTGGAGTGTGTTCAGCGAAGGGCAACAAAGCTGGTGAGGGGTCTAGAGAACAAGTCATATGAGGTGCGGCTGAGGGAACTGGGGTTGTTCAGCCTGGAGAAAAGGAGGCTGAGGGGAGACCTCATTGCCCTCTACAACTACCTGAAAGGAGATTGTAGAGAGGTGGGGGGCAGTTTCTTCTCCCAAGTAACAGGAGATAGGACAAGAAGAAATGGCCTCAAGTTGCGAAGGAGGAGGTTTAGATTGGGAGACATTTCTTCACCGAAAGGGTTATCAAGCATTGGAACAGGCTGCCCAGGGAAGTGGCTGAGTCACCATCCCTGGAGGTATTTAGAAGATGTGTAGATGTGGTGCTTAGGGATGTAGTTTCGTGGTAACTTGGCAGTGCTAGGTTAACGGTTGGACTTGATGATCTTTAAGGTCTCTTCCAACCAAAATGATTCTATGATTCTGCACTAGAACTGGTTGCCCAGGGAAGTTGTAGATGCCCCATCCCTGGAGGTGTTCAAAGACAGGTTGGATGGGGCTTTGAGGAACTTGGTCTAGTGGGAGGTGTCTCTGCCCATGGCAGGGGGGTTGGAACTAGATGATCTTTAAGGTCCTTTCCAAGCTAAACCATTGTATGATTCTATGAATGTGTTCAATATCTTCATTAATGATCTGGATGATCACCAGCACACCCACAAGGAGAAAAAGGAGAGTTATAGTTGTGGGTGACTCCTTCCTAAGGGGGATGGAATGCCCAGTATGCCAGGTGGACCCTCCAGAGAGAGGTCTGTTGTCTCCCAGGAGCCCGGGTTAAGGACATCACCAGGAAACTTCCTGGCTTAGTAAGTCCTACAGACTACTATCCATTATTGATTTTCTGGGTAGGTACAGAAGAATCTGCAAACCACGGCTCAAGGTCAATAAAAAGAGACTTCAGGGAGTTGGGAAGGGTGGTTCGAGGATCTGGGACACAGCTTATCTTTTCATCACTCCTTCCTGTAGCAGGCAAGGATGCTGGGAGGAGCAGAAATATCCAATCAATTAACACGTGGCCCCATAGCTGGTGTCACCGCCATAAGTTTGGGTTCTTTGACAATGGATTTGCCCGTACAACACCAGGCCTGTTAACACCTAATGGGAGATGCCTCTCTCAAAGGGGGAAGGGGGTTCTTGCCCAAGAGATTGCGGGTTTGATTGACAGGGCTTTAAACTAGATGAGAGGGGGGAGGGGGTTGATACCAGGCTTATTTGTGATAAGCTTTGGGGTACCACACCAGGGTTGGAGGGACAGAGTGCTAGTAAGGGCCTTCAGCCTGGCTCCCTGAGCCAAGCTGGAGACCCTTCACTACAGTCAAAGTCTTATGGTCATGAGCCAACAGCTCTGGGGGTAGATGCAGTGCACAGAGAAACACCTGAGAGACACTCCAGGGGGTACTCCCTTAAGAAGGCAGCACAGCCAACAGCCCAGCTGAAGTGCCTCTACACCAATGCATGCAGCATGAGCAACAAACAGGAGGAGTTGGAAGCTACTGTGCTTCTGGAAAGATATGATATAATGGCCATCACTGAAACCTGGTGGGATGAATCCCATGACTGGAATGTGGCTATTGAGGGCTACAAGTTGTTCAGAAGAGACAGGCGAGGAAGGAGGGGTGGAGGTGTTGCCCTTTATGTCAAGGAATGGATAGAGAGTGAGGAGATGTCCCTAAATTCTTCCCTGGTGTCAGATGAGAGAGTTGAGAGCCTGTGGGTGAGGATTAAGGAGCAGATCAATATAAGGGACACTGTTGTGGGTGTTTATTACAGGCCACCTGATCAGGATAGAGAAGTTGATGAGGCCTTTTACAACCAGCTCAAAGTAGCCTCACAACCGCAGGCCTTGGTTCTTGTGGGGCACTTCAATTACCCAGATATCTGCTGGAAAGGCTACACAGCCAGGAGGTTCCTCCAGTGTATTGATGATAACTTCTTAACCCAGCTGGTGGAAGAGCCAATGAGGAGAGAAGCACTACTGGACCTAGTACTGACAAACAAAGAGGGACTGGTGGAGGACATCAAGGTTGAGGGCAACCTTGGTTGCAGTGACCATGGAAAGACAGAGTTCAGGATCGTGGGTAGTATGTGCAAAACAACAAGTAGGACTGAAACTTTAGATTTCAAGAGGGCTAACTTTGTCCTTTTCAAGAAGCTGCTAGGTGAAATTCCATGGGTTAGGGCTCTGGAAGGCAAGGGGGCTCAAGAGAGCTGGGCAATATTCAAACATAGCTTTCTCCAAGCTCAGGATCAATGCATTCCCAAGAGCAAGAAATCGAGCAAGGGAAGCAGGAGACCTGGGTGGTTGAGCAGGGACCTTCTGAAAAAACTAAAGTGGAAGAAGGAGGTTTACACCGAGTGGAAGAAGGGACTGACCACTTGGGAGGATTACAGAGATGCTGTTAGACTATGTAGGGAAGAAACAAGGAAAGCCAAGGCCTCCTTGGAATTAAAATTGGCAAGAGATGTCAAAGACAACAAGAAGGGGTTCTTCAATTATATTGGAGGCAAAAAGAAAACTACAGAAAATGTGGGCCCGCTGATGAATGAGTCAGGCGCCATGGTAACAGAGGATGCAGAGAAGGCTGAGTTGCTGAATGCCTTCTTTACCTCAGTCTTTACTGCTCAGGCCAGCCCCCAGGAGCCATGGACTTTGGAGGAATCAGAGGAAGTCTGGACTAAGGAAGATCTTCCCTTGGTGGAGGAGGACCAAGTTAGAGATCAGTTAAGAAGGCTGGACATCCACAAATCCATGGGTCCAGATGGGATACACCCGAGAGTGCTGAGGGAGCTAGCAGAAGTCATTGCAGGGCCACTCTCCATTATCTTTGAGAGGTCCTGGAGAACAGGTGAGGTGCCCAAGGATTGGAGAAAAGCCAATGTCATCCCAGTCTTCAAAAAGGGCAAGAAGGAGGACCCGGGAAATTACAGACCGGTCAGCTTCACCTCCATCCCTTGAAAGGTCATGGAACGGCCATCTCAGAGCATATGGAGGAAAAGAAAGCTATCAGAAGTAGTCAACACGGATTTACCAAGGGGAAGTCATGTCAGACTAACCTGGTAGCTTTCTATGATGTCATGACTGGTTGGATAGATGAGAGGAGGGTGGTGGATGTTGTCTACCTTGACTTCAGCAAGGCTTTTGACACAGTCTCCCACAGCATCCTCATAGCTAAGCTTAGGAAGTGTGGGTTAGATGAAGGGACAGTTAAGTGGATTGAAAACTGGCTGAAAGACAGAACCCAGAGGGTTGTGATTAGGGGCACAGAATCCAGCTGGAAGTCTGTAACAAGTGGTGTTCCCCAGGGGTCAGTACTAGGTCCAGTCCTCTTCAATATATTCATCAATGACCTGGATGAAGGTATGGAATGTACCCTCAGGAAGTTTGCTGATGACACAAAACTGGGAGGGGTGGCTGACACCCCAGAAGGTTGTGCTGCCATACAGCAAGACCTGGACAGGCTGGAGAGTTGGGCAGAGAGGAACCTGATGAAATTTAACAAGGGCAAGTGTAGGGTGCTGCACCTGGGGAGAAATAAGCCCCTGCACCAGTACAGGTTGGGGGCTGACTTGCTGGAGAGCACCTCTGAAGAGAAAGACCTGGGAGTCCTGGTGGACAACAGGATGACCATGAGCCAGCAATGTGCCCTTGTGGCCAAGAAGGCCAATGGCATCCTGGGGTGCATGAAGAAGAGTGTGGCAAGCAGGTTGAGGGAGGTTATCCTCCCCCTCTACTCTGCCCTGGTGAGGCCCCATCTGGAGTGCTGTGTCCAGTTCTGGGCTCCCCAGTTCAAGAAGGACAGGGAACTGCTGGAGAGGGTACAGCAGAGGACCACAAAGATGATTAGGGGCCTGGAGCATCTCTCCTATGAGGAGAGGCTGAGGGACTTGGGTCTTTTTAGTCTTGAGAAGGGAAGACTTAGGGGGGATCTAATCAATGTATACAAATACTTAAAGGGAGGGTGCCAGAAGGACAGGGCTGGTCTTTTTTCAGTGGTGCCCAGTGACAGGATAAGAGGAAACAGGCACAAACTTGAGTATAAGAAGTTCCACCTAAATGTGAGGAGGAACTTCTTTACTGTGAGAGTGGTAGAGCACTGGAACAAGCTGCCCAGAGAGTTGGTGGAGTCTCCTTCTTTGGAAACATTCAAAACCCGCCTGGACAAGTTCCTGTGCAACGTGCTCTAGGTAGACCTGCTTTGGGCAGGGAGGGGTTGGACTAGATGATCTCCAGAGGTCCCTTCCAACCCCATATGATTCTATGATTCTAATTCTATCATGGGGCAGAGTGTACCCTCAGCAAGTTTTGTGATGATGCAGCACTGGTAGGAGTGGCTGATGTGCCAGAGGGTCATGCTGCCTTCTAGAGGGACAGACAGGAGTAATGGGCTGACAGGAACTTCATGCAGTTCAAGAAGGGGAAATGCCAAGTCCTGCAGCTGGGGAGGAATAACCTCAGAAACCAGTACATCATGGGGACGAACCAGCTGGAAGGCAGCTTTGAAGAAAAACGGGATGGGACGGGAGAGTAGTGATGACTCTTGCTCTCTCATCTGGGTAGATTTACAGGATACCAGGCCTGCTTGCGATGAGGGGGGAAAGCCTACTACTACTGCTAGCATAGCCTTGCAGTCCATTGTTTCAGTGGCAGTGGGGGATGGTGATAAATATGGTAGAGAAGACATAAGAAGTAGTAATAGGGTGGCAACTACAGAAGGGACTGAGCACGGTTCGGTAGGAAATAGGGCTCATCCCCCCAAAAAAGTGGCAGGACAACTAGCCCAGCTGAAGTGCATCTACACAAATGCACACAGCATGGGCAACAAACAGGAGGAGCTGGAGGCCATTGTGCGGCAGGAAAGCTATGATGTAGTTGCAATCATGAAAACACGGTGGGATGAATCGCATGACTGAAGTGCTGCAATGGATGGATACAAGCTCTTCAGAAGAGATAGGCAAGGAAGAAGAGGAGGAGGGGTGGCCCTGTATGTTAGGGAGGATTATGAATGTCTAGAACTTATTGAGGGCAATGGTAGAGTTGAGTGCCTATGGGTAAGAATCAGGGGGAGGGCCAGTCAGGCTGATATTGTGGTGGGAGTCTGTTACAGACCAC
>QJSC01006848.1:0-18128 GCA_003697955.1 Calidris pygmaea | reverse complement strand
AAAGTGACAGCCACATCCCTTGGCCTGGACAGAGGTCCTGCATCCCTAGGCACAGCAGAGTGGGCCTCCAGTGGCCAAGCAGGAGAGAGTCCCAGGCCAGAGCTTCTGGAGGATGCGGCCACTGCTGCTCTTAAATCCTTTAACATATCCCAGCTAGACCCAGTACAAAAACACCAGAGTAAACTTCTCACAGGATTTTTAAGCTCCAGCTTCATTCACAGATAAGGAGGCAGCTTTTGCTTTCATTGGCCACTGCCAGGAGTTTAAATACCCAATAGCATAGTGGTTATTGCAGATACTTGAGAAGGCAGGAAACTTTTGTTCAAACACCTCCTTTACTTAATTTAGAGTGGGAATTGTAACAAACACAGATCTCTCACTTTCTAGGCAAACCTTAGAATCATAGAATCATAGAATCGTCTAGGTTGGAAGGGACCTTAAAGATCATGTAGTCCAAGCATCAACCTAACTCTGACAAAAAAAAATAAATAAGAAATAGGAAATAAAAATCACTAAGCCATATTCCTGAGGACCATGTCTACCCGTCTTTTGAACACCTCCAGGGATGGTGCCTCAACCACTTCCCTGGGCAGCCTATTCCAATGCTTGATAACCCTTTCAGTGTAAAAATTTTTCCTAATATCCAGTCTGAACCTCTCCTGGCGCAACTTGAGGCCATTTCCCCTTGTCCTATGACCTGTGATCCCCGCTTCTCTACACCCTCCTTTCAGGGAGCTGTAGAGCGCAAAAAAAATAACTGAAATAACTCTACAGGGTTGTGGGAAAGTAACGGAAGATTGGCGAGGAGGACTGTAAATACGCTCGACTCACATGTGGGGTGCTGGAAAACACATCTATCACACTAATTGTTGCTTAGTTTTGTGTGCTCAACAAGTAGAATATCTGCACTTAGATAACATAGGCCTGGGATGGACTCAGGGGCACCTTATCAAACACGCCTGGGATTCCTGCCCTGCTGCTGAAGAGGTCAAAGCACAGCAGAAAACTGCTTGCCTGAATCCTTGAAATACAGGCCCAAACAGCAAGTGGGAGCTCCCTCGCTCCCTCACTCCCTTGCTAACAAGGACTCTCTTGCTAATAAGGACTCTCGCTCTGTGGTGCCTGCGTCCCCTGCTTGCCTGCCTCTGCCCGGGTGCTGCTTCTGAGGTTCCCCGATCCATGATGCATTGAGATTAAATTTGTTCTTTGCCCTTAATCCGTGGTTTTGTGGTTGTTCCTGCGTCCTGCCTGCATTGGCTCACACAAGGGTAAACCATGGTCCATCAGGGTCCAACCTCTTTGCTCTCTATAGGTTCCTGAGAAGGGGAAGTGGAGAGGGAGGTGCTGAGCTCTTCTCCCTGGTATCCAGTAACAGGACGCATGGGGATGGTTCAAAGCTGTTGTCAGAGGAGGTTTAGACTTCACATTAGGAAGCATTTCTTTACTGAGAGGGTGGTCAAACACTGGAACAGACTTCCTAGAGAGATGGTTGATGCCCCATGCTTGACAGTGTTTCAGAGGCATTTGGACAGTGCCCTTTATGTTAGGGAGGATTATGAATGTCTAGAACTTATTGAGGGCAACGGTAGAGTTGAGTGCCTATGGGTAAGAATCAGGGGGAGGGCCAGTCAGGCTGATATTGTGGTGGGAGTCTGTTACAGACCACCCAACCAGGATGTAGAGGTAGATGAAATGTCCTATAAGCAGCTGGCAGAGGTCTCAAGATCACTTGCCCTTGTCCTGGTGGGAGACTTCAACCTACCAGATATCAGCTGGGAACACAATACAGCTGAGAGGGAACAGTCTAGAAGGTTCCTGAAGTGTGCTGGGGATAACTTCTTGACACAGCTGGTGAGGGAGCCGAATAGGGAAGGAGCACTGCTGGATCTGCTGTTTGTGAATAGAGAAGGACTTGTGGGGGATGTGACGGTTGGAGGCCGTCTGGGGCAAAGTGACCATGAAATGATAAAGTTTTCGATTCTTAGGGAGGCGAGAAGGGAAACCAGCAGGACTGCCACCATGGACTTCCCGAGGGCAGACTTTGGTCTTTTCAAGAGTCTGCTTGACAGAGTCCCTTGGGAGGCAGCCCTGAAGGGCAAAGGAGTCCAGGAAGGCTGGACGTTTTTCAAGGAGCAAGTCTTAAAAGCGCAGGCGCAGGCCATCCCTCTGCGGAGTAAAGCAAGCTGTCGAGGGAAAAGACCGGCCTGGCTGAACAAAGAGATAGGGTCACAGCTCAGGGAAAAAAGGAGAGTTTATGGCCTTTGGAAAAAAGGGCAGGCCACTCAAGAAGATTATAAAGGTGTAGCAAAGTTATGTAGGGAAAAGATTAGAAGGGCCAAAGCCCAGCTTGAACTGAACCTGGCCTTGGATGTTAAAAACAACAAAAAGAAATTCTATAAATATATTAGCAGCAAGAGGAGGACTCGGGACAGCCTCCATCCACTACTGGATATGGGAGGTAACACACTGACAAAGGATGAGGAGAAGGCTGAGGTGCTGAATGCCTTTTTTGCCTCAGTCTTTAGTAGCGGAGTAGGGTGTCCCCTGAGTACACAGACCCCTGAGCTGGTAGATAAGGGCAGGGAGCAGAATGAAGCCCCTGTAATCCAAAGGGAGGTGGTGAGGGACGTGCTACAGCACCTAGACACAAACAAGTCTATGGGCCCAGATGGGATTCACCCGAGGACACTGAGGGAGCTGGCAGAAGTGCTTGCGGAGCCACTCTCCATCATTTACCAGCAGTCCTGGCAAACTGGGGAGGTCCCAGCTGACTGGCGTCTAGCAAATGTGACGCCCATCCACAAGAAGGGCCAGAAGGATGATCCGGGGAACTCCAGGCCTGTCAGTCTGACCTCGGTGCCTGGGAAGGTCATGGAACAGATCATCCTGAGTGCCATTATGCAGCGCATGAAAGACGCCTAGGTGATCAGGCCCAGCCAGCACAGGTTCATGAGGGGCAGGTCCTGCTTGAGAAACCTGATCTTCTTCTATGACAAAGTGACCCGCTTGGTGGATGAAGGAAACGCTGTGGATGTTGTTTACCTGGACTTTAGTAAGGCCTTTGATACAGTCTCCCACAGTATCCTCCTGGAGAAACTGGCTGCTCATGGCTTGAATGGGAGTACTCTCCCCTGGGTTATAAACTGGCTGGAGGGCCGGGCCCAGAGAGTGGTGGTGAATGGAGTCAAATCCAGTTGGCGGCCAGTCATGAGTGGTGTCCCCCAGGGCTTGGTACTGGGATCCGTTCTCTTTAATATCTTTATCAATGATCTGGACAAGGGATTCGAGTGTACTCTCAGTAAGTTCGCAGACGACACCAAGCTGGGTGGCAGTGTCAACCTGCTGGAGGGTAGAGAGGCTTTGCAGAGGGATCTGGACAGGCTGGATTGATGGGCTGAGACCAACAGGATGAGTTTCAATAAGACCAAGTGCCGGATCCTGCACTTGGGTCACAACAACCCCATCTAGTGCTACAGGCTTGGGGAAGAAT
Source organism: Calidris pygmaea (assembly GCA_003697955.1). Classification (NCBI taxonomy): domain Eukaryota; kingdom Metazoa; phylum Chordata; class Aves; order Charadriiformes; family Scolopacidae; genus Calidris; species Calidris pygmaea. Next base: position 14,638 of record QJSC01006848.1, on the reverse strand, counting down.
GGCTGGAGAGCTGCCTGGCAGAAAAGGACCTGGGGGTGTTGGTCGACTGTCAGCTGAACATGAGCCAGCATTGTGCCCAGGTGGCCAAGAAGGCCAATGGTATCCTGGCCTGTATCAGGAACACCGTGGTGAGTAGGACCCGAGAGGTGATCATCCCCCTGTACTCAGCACTGGTGAGGCCTCACCTCGAGTACTGTGTCCAGTTTTGGGCCCCTTACCACAAAAAAGACATTGAGGTGCTGGAGCGGGTCCAGAGAAGGGCAGCGAAGCTGGTGAGGGGTCTGGAGAGTAAGTCTTATGAGGAGAGGCTGAGGGAGCTGGGGTTGTTCAGTCTGGAGAAGAGGAGGCTGAGGGGAGACCTTATCACGCTCTATAACTACCTGAAGGGGGGGTGTAGAGAGGCAGGGGTTGGTCTCGTCTCCCAAGTCACAGGAGATAGGACAAGGGGAAATGGCCTCAAGTTGCACCAGGGGAGGTTTAGATTGGATATTAGGAAACATTTCTTCATGGAAAGGGTTATCAAGCATTGGAATAGGCTGCCCAGGGAAGTGGTTGAGGCACCATCCCTGGAGGTGTTCAAAAGACGGGTCAACATGGTCCTCAGGAATATGGTTTAGTGGTTTGTTTTTTTTCTTATTTATTTTTTTTTGTCAGAGTTAGGTTGATGCTTGGACTAGATGATCTTTAAGGTCCCTTCCAACCTAGATGATTCTATGATTCTATGATTCTAATAATGTGCTTTAACTTTAGGTTAGTCCTGAATTGGTCAGGAAGTTGGACTAGATGATTGTTGTAGGTCCCTTCCAACTCACATAGTCTATTGTGTTCTACTATAAATAATTCTTACCATCATCTGTGGCAGACTTGAGGACTAATCTGCTAGAATACCTGCCAAAAATGTCCTGCTGGTAAACTGGGTGGATAAATGATTGATTTTTGAATCTGCAGGCACCACTCTCTCAACTTAGAAGCTTTTTCTCTCCACAGCAGCATAAATACAGGCTCCTTGGGGGATTTTACTGGATTAATACCGAGAGAGGTAGAGATCTGAAAGGAACCTCTGGATTTAAGCTGATAAGCCTATACTGTGAATCTCAGTTCTGGATTTACACACTTCACACACCAACTAGGCATTTAAAATCTTTTGTAGATGCAGTCTTCAGCATATATTAAAATCAACTGAAGTATGCACTTTGTATTTTTAATGGGTTATTTTCCTACTGTTATGGTGTACAAACAAGTGGAAATTAAGCTTTAAAACAGCCATACTTATGAAAATAATTACTATAAATAAAAATTACTGAAACTCCAAATGTTGTCCTCAGACCAGGACAACTACACATTAAGTTCCTTTTATACATAGTTATTGGCTCTGAGGATTACTCCTGCATGTATCCAAACTCTGTAATCAATCTTAATGTTCAGTTGATTTTCTAATCAGCAGCTTTTAATTTCAACGAAGTGTAATTCATAAACATAGATTAAAAGAACTCTGAATCAGATCATCAACATCACAAATTTACCTACATACATGTATTTGATCTGTGGCCATGTTGCTCTTCAAAACAAGCTAATTAATAAGAATAATAAAATCTAATGAACAACATTGATATACACAATCCTCATTCATTTTTAATATAAATGGAGATAACTAGAAGCACCATACAGAGAAAGTTTGTCTTGTAAACAGCACTGAGTAGCTTTTAAAACAAAATGAGTCATTACTAGTCATGTATAGCCATTATACAGATAGCATTTTTTAATACCTAGAATAGAGAAAGACAGAAAGGAATACTGTTCATCACTCAAGACACAGATGAGAATTAAAATAACCCAAATCATGAAAACTTCAATGTAAAACACCCCAGCTGTACTTATATGAAGAAAATGAGAACATTATTTAAAATTGCAGTCTGACAAAAGAGAGAAAACAAACAAGCCACTTGGTGGTTTTTTTCCTAAATATGTCCTCTAATGAAACACTCATTAGGTGGTGCAAATCTTGCAACACTGCTTCTTTAATTTAGGGGTAAAATAAATAAATAGCCACTCTAACATCCTCAAAAAAAACATAAAACAAATGTCCGATATTGTGGTAGGTTAATTTTGGGTGTCTGCCAGATGCCCACCAAGCCGCTCTCTCATCCCCCCTCCTCAGCAAGATGGGGAGAAAATAAGATGGAGAAGCTCACGGGTCAAGATAAAGACAGGGAGATCACTCACCAATTACCATCACAGGCAAAACAGGCTTGACTTGGGGAAATTAATTTTATTGCCAATTAATAATAGAATAGGATGGCAAGAAATAAAAACAAAACTGAAAACAACTTGCCTCCCACCCTCCCTTCTTCTCAGGCTCAACTTCATTCCCAATTCTTCTACCTCCTCCCCTCATGAGCGGTGCAGGGGGATGGGGAATGGGGGTTGCAGTCAGTTCATAACAGATCTTCTCTGCCACTCCTTCCTCCTAACACTGTTCCCCTGCTCCACAGAATATCTTGAGTTGGAAGGGACCCATAAGACCCCATCCAGTGTGGTATCTCTCCCATGGGCTGCAGTCCTTCATGAACTGCTTAAGCATGTGTCCTTTCCATGGGGTACAGGCCATCTAGCATGGGTCCCCCAGGGGCCACAGTTCCTTCCAGAAAACCTGCTCCAGTGTGGTCTCTCCATGGGGTCACAGCCTCCTTCGGGTGCATCCACCTGCTCCAGCATGGGGTCCTCCACGGGCTTCAGGTGGATATCTGCTCCACTGTTAACATCCATGAGCTGCAGGGGGATAGACTGCCTCACCACGGTCTTCACCATAGGCTGCAGGGGAATCTCTGCACCTGGAACATTTCCTCCCCCTCCTTCTTCACTGACCTTGGTGTCTGCAGAATTGTTCCTCTCGCATATTCTTACTCCTCTCTCCGTTGCTGCTGTGCAGTGTTTTTTCCCCTTCTTAAATATGTTATCACAGAAGCACTACCACCATTGCTGATTGGCTCAGCTTTGGCCAGCGGTGGCTCTGTCTTGAAGCTGGCTGCAACCGGCTCTGTCCAACATGGGGGCAGCCCCTGGTCTTTTCTCACAGAGGCCACCCCTGCAGCGCCCCCACTGCCAAAACCTTGCTACATAAACCCAATACAGATATCCGTAATGTTAATGTAAAAGAGTGTAAATAGTTGGGGAATTATTTGCTGGCAAGACAGCAGCTACTTGAAATGAGATGCACTGATGTGCTTACATATGGAAGGGCCCTAACAATCACAAGAAAGAATGGTAGGTTGTTCTCAAACTCTGATTTCAAGTTTTGCCTCACTTCATAGGTGCTCTATGCAGATCATTCTTCCAGCCATGTTTTTCAGGAAGTGGAGTGTGATAGAGAGAAAAAAGAATGTTTGGTTTTAGTCAGTTGAGCATATAATTTCCTTTTAAAATACCCTTGTTTAGGAGCCATATGTACATACAAGAAAGATGAAGGATTAAGCACCATGTTGTCTGCTCAGTTCTGTAACATGCTTCCTATGTGTCTTGGGGAAGTCATCAGTTTCCACAGCTACAAAACCAGAGAACCATCCTCATCTGCTGTTAAAGAGGTTCTATTAGCACAGGGTTAGGAGAAATGGTTAGAAATCTTGCAGAAGAGATTTAAAATAATCTTTTGAATAAGCCATTAAGATAGAAGGCATTGGCTAACTATTTTTAAGACAAAGGCTGACAACAGATAGCTTCAGTAACTTACTAGTTGTTGCATTAAAATGCCAATGACCTTCTACAGAGCTCGCAGTAGTAAGCACATTTGAAAATAAGCTCTTAGAGAAACAGAGGCCTTCTTTTATACACATTATATTTAAAGCTCCCTTTGATTTCTACAGACAGATGTTTCCATAGAGCATTTCAATGACATCTCTACCACTTAAGATTGTTCCCCATATCCCAAATTCTAACTGTAAAAAAAGCCTAGGCAAAAAAAAAACATTCTAAGTTTTGTTTGTTAGGTTTATCTTTCTAGATATGCATCTGATAAAATTTGTTTTAAGCTTTGTCACTTTCAATTTACCTTCATGTTAAGTGATTAGAGCCTTGCAGCTGAAATATTAAAACTCCCATGCTGAGCAGATTATGTTGTTATACAAAGTTCTGCAATGGACTCTTCTGTACCATTTATTCCTTCAATCCCTCAATTTCCTCTTCAGTTTTACAGCAATTATTTTCTCTCTCAAGTTTCTTCTGGTTTGAGAGTTATCCAGTAAATTTAAAAGAGGATTTTCATAAGATCTCTCAAGACAGCAACATCAGACCACTGTGTCTAAGCTCTTCTAAATATCTCCGTAAATACTGCAAAGGAAGAGTGTACAAGCGGGATTCTGAGAGGCTATGTCCTGCTGTTGGTTTCAATAAACTGGCTTGGTTTGCAACTGCTGATCACAGATTTCACTACACAGCTAATTTAGAAGAGGAAAATAAGCATATGCAAGGAAGCAGAATTATTGCATTCAGCACATTCCTATACAGCAAGTGATAGCTAAAAAACAAATATGAGGCTTTGGGTTACAGATTGCCTGCCCAGTGCACGGATCACATCCCCAATTTCTCTGCATCCCACCAGGGGGTCACTAATACCACGTTCCTCACCACGTTACAAATGTTCCTCAGTGGGGTAGGCAACGTTATTCTTCTATCAGAATAATTTAAAAGTATTGACACATTGCACAGTCACTCTCTTATACAAACATACTTACTAGTATACTCATGAACCACATCTAAAAGGTTTAGCAAGGACTGACACATTGTGAGGTTTCTATGCACGAAAATAAAAATCCGCAGCTTTCTAAAAGACAGCCATTCCTAGTGTCTGTGAAAGCCAGCATTCCCTCTAAGCTCAAGTTCTCCTCAGAGATCACTCATGAGGTTCAAAATATCCATGTTTGGAATTAACTTCAATTAATTAATAAATCTGGGGAACAAACAAGAGGAGTTAGAGATGTGCACACACCTGCAAGGCTATGATCATATTGGCATCATGGAGACACGGTGGGTTGGCTCCTATGCCTGGAGTGTTGGAATGGAAGGATACAGGCTTTTCAGGAAGGACAGGCAGGGGAGATGAGGAGGGGGTGTTGCCTTCTATGTCAATGACCAGCTGGAGTGCATGGAGCTCTGCCTGGGGATGGATGAGGAGCCAACCGAGAGCTTATGGGTCAAGATTAAAGGGAGGGCAGGGACAGGTGATGTTACAATGGGGGTCTGCTACAGGCCACCTGAATGGGAAGACCAAGTATATGAGACCCTCTATAGACAGGAGCAGTTCCACGTTCCCAAGCCCTGGTTCTCACGAGGGATTTCAACAACCCTGATATCTGTTGGAGGGACAACACAGCAGGGCATAAGCAATACAGGAGGTTCCTGGAATGCACCAACGAACTTCCTTCTCCAAATGACAGAGGAGCCAATGAGGAGAGGTGCCATGCTGGACCATGTTCTCACCAACAAGGAGGAGCTAATGGGGAATGTCATGCTAAAGAGTAGCCTTGGCTGTGGTGACCATGAAATGGTGGAGTTCAAGATCCTTAGGGCAGCGAGGAGGGCACACAGTAAGCTCACTACCCTGGACTTAAGGAAAGCAGACTTTGGCCTCCTCAGGGATCAACTACGTAGAGTACCATGGTATAAAGCCCTGGAGGGAAGAGGGGCCCAAGAAAGCTGGCTAATATTCAAGGATCACCTCCTCCAAGCTCAGAAGCAATGCATCCCAACAAAGAGGAAGCAAAAATGCCAGGAGGCCTGCATGGATGAACACGGAGCTCCTTGGACACTGTCAAACAGAAAAAGGAAGCCTACAGAGGATGGAAGCAAGGACAGGTAGCCTGAGAGGAGTACAGAGAAATTGTCTGAGCAGCCAGGGATCAGATTAGGAAAGCTAAAGCCCAGAGTTAATTCTGGCCAGGGATGTCAAGGTCAACCAAAAAAGCTCCTATAGGAAAGTCAGAGACAAAAGAAAAAATAGGGAAAATGTGGGCCCACTCTGGAAGGAAACGGGAGACCTGGTCACCCAGGATATGGAGAAGGCTGAGGTACTCAAAAACTTTTTTTGCCTTGATCTTCACCAGCAAGGGATCTAACCACATCACTCAAATTGCAGAAGGCAAAGGCAGGGACTGGGAGAATGAGGTACTGCCCACTGTATGAGAAGACCAGGTTTGAGATCAGCTGAGGGACCTGACAGTGCATAAGTCCATGGGACCTGATGAGATTCATCCATGGGTCCTGAGGGAACTGGCGGATGAAGTTGCTAAGCCACTATCCATCATATTTTAAAAGTCGTGGCAGTCTGGTGAACTTCCCACTGACTGGGAAAGGGGAAACATAGCCCCCATTTTTAAAATGGAAAAAAAGGAAGACACGGGGAACTACAGGCCAGTCAGTCTCACCTCTGTGCCCGGCAAGATCATGGAGCAGATCCTCCTAGCAACTCTGCTAAGGCACATGGAAAATAAGGAGGTGATTGGTGACAGCCAACATGGCTTCGACTAATGGCAAATCGTGTCTGACAAATTTGGTGGCCGCTTACAAGGGCATTACAGCATTGGTGGATGCCCTGGGTTGAGAGACACAGGCCAAACTTTTCTTCTAATGCTGGGGAAAATTGCACTTTTAGAAAATTCTAGTGTCTGAATTCGTGAAAATATTTACTTTATAGCCAGCCAGGCTCTGTGGGATTCAAGGTCTTAGTGTTTTTGAGCCTTGCCAGGGGCAGGGACAAGGAGGAGCAAGGCCTGGGCATTTGACCCAGGCTGGCCAGCAGGATCATTTCATACCATGATAATATTCAATATAAATTAGAAAAGTTTGCTGCATAGCTCTCTCTCCCTTGATGGCAGCGGTCCACACAACTCCTTGCCCCGGTGCCAGAACCCTGAGGCCTTCCCTTCCTCCCAAAGCCATAGCGCTCGCAGTGTCCGACATTTGCTGTCCGCTGCTGGGAGTGCACAGCTTCCTACTGATAGAATTGGCTGAGTATAATTCTTGTATATCTTATATCAGTATCGGGATTAATACTGGTTCTTTAGTATTATTGTTAATGATTTAGTCTTATTCTATTAAATCTATTTATATTTCAACCCTTGTGTTTCCTTGTGTTCCCTGATTCCCCTTTCCAGGTGGGGAGGGGTCATCGGGTGATAGAACAATTGTCTAAATGACAATAGATTGTTATGGGTTTTCTCAAACCATAACAGTGGACAAGGGAAGAGCGACTGACATCATCTACCTGGACTTCTGCAAAGCATTTGACACTGTCCCACACAACATCCTTGTCTCTAAATTAGAGAGACAGGGATTTGACAGTTGGACCACTTACTGCATAAGGAATTGGCTGGATGGCTGCACTCAAAGACTTGCAGCCAACTGTTCGATGTCCAAGTACCAACCACTGACGAGTGGCGTTCCTCAGGTATTGGTACCAGGACCAGTGCTGTTCAACATCTTTGTTGGTGACATGGACAGTGGGACTGAGTGCACCCTCAGCAAGTTTGCCGACAACATCAAGCTGTGTGGAGTCGACACGCTGGAGGGAAGGGATGCCATCCGGAGGGACCTGGACAGGCTTGAGAGGTAGGCCCATGTGAAGCTCATGAAGTTCATGAAGTTCAACAATGCCAAGTGCAAGGCCCTGCACATGGGTCAGGACAATCCCAAGACCAAATACAGGTTGGGCAGAGAATGGATTGAGAGCAGCCCTGAGGAGAAGGACTTGGGGGTGTTGGTTGATGAGAAGCTCAACATTAGCTGGCAATGTGCACTTGCAGTCCAGAAAGCCAACCGCATCCTGGGCTGCATCGAAGTCATTCTGCTCTTGTGAGACCTCACCTGGAGTACTGTGTCCAGCCCTGAAGCCCCCAACATAAGAAGGACATGGACCTGTTGGAGTGAGTCCAGAGGAGGGCCACAAAGATGATCAGAGGGCTGGAGCTCCTCTCTTATGAATGCTGGCTGAGAGAGCTTGGGTTGTTCAGCCTGGAGAAGAGAAGACTCCCAGGAGATATAACCGCTTCCAGTACCTAAAAAGAGCCTATAGGAAACACAAGGAGGGACTCTTTATCAGGGAGTGTAGTGATAGGATGAAAGATAACTGTTTTAAATTGAAAGAGGGGAGATTTAGATTAGATACTAGAAAGACATTCTTTACTGTGAGGGTGGTGAGGCACTGGAACAGGTTGCCCAGAGAAGTTGTGGATGCCCCATCCCTGGAAGTGTTCAAGGCCAGGCTGGATGGGGCTTTGAGCAACCTGGTCTAGTGGAAACCGTCCCTGCCCATGGAAGTGGGAGGTTGGAACTAGATGATCTTTAAGGTCCCTTCCAACTCTAACCATTCTATGAATTAACCAAGCTCTCTTATCTATGCTATAATTCAAGAATTAACATGTGCAAATAACATTTCCTTAAGAAATCCCACAGCAGAAACAAGAAAAAGGAAAACTTTTTAGTGGAAGTACTACATTTCTGAAATATTACTTATTTGAAGTGCTCACAGTTCAACATCAGTATACACGTACAGACACACACACTCATAGGATCCACAGACAAAGTTAAATAATAAATGTTACCTGTCTACTAAGTATGAGTATCAGTGCAGCAATACCAGGCTTTATCCACTAGCTTTCAGCCATGAGATCTTTAAATTCAGTGCATGAATGAGGATGTACAGCCACACACAAAATAGGGAGAAACTCCAATGCATTGTGAGAGATGGTGCAAATACTTTTCTTCTTCTGAAGCTCATGATATAGAATTTGAATGTCAGAATTATAAAGAAGGTTCTGTGATTCATGTCTCTGCAGCATAAATGCTATGTTTAGGAGATGGAGAATTATCCAAGATGGCTGTCTGTGCTAACAGGACGTGCTTCATACTCTCCCTCCAAAGAAGGGAGGACCATTTGTTTAAGGGACAGAACAAGATCCCATTCTTAATGATTTTAACTAGAGAACCCAACACATTGCCAATGTCATTACAGGAGAAGAGAGGTACTGACCTCTACAGTAATAGGAAGGACAGGAAAATATACAAGTTAATATAGTAACAAAATTTTGTTAAGTCAAGTAGAAGCACTGTGTATATGTATATGTGTATAATGCATATTACTCAAATGCATAAATATCGAAATACATAAAAATAAAGTTCTTTGTTTAGGGACATTATAAAACATTTCACCAACTGCAAAACAAATAGATACAAAGAATACTACATGAAAACAGTAACACAATATATACAATCTGGTGGCTATCCCAAGAGAAAGCATCCCTCCATATACATGGTATATACATATATACTCCTCTTAATTCAATATATTATGACAATAGATATTTTAAAACTTTGTTATAGACAACACCCCCCTACGAAAACACAGCAAGGATCAAGCACACAAGTCCAGGACTGACAAAGAATTTGCTACCTGCGCCCACACCATCACCACCACCACTTTCATTGCTGGGGAAGATATGCCAGTGCTCTTTTCTGGGGTGTAATGCCTCCACATCCTTCATGGCACTGTGAGCAGCAGCTGTGAAGTTCACATCACCGGTTGTGAGTAGGTCAAACACACATGAGTAAAAATAGATGTCCTTCGCCAGTATCTTCTCATGGCATTTGGTGGTGGCAGTTTCCAGTGTGTACACTGACCAGGGACGAGTAGCACTTGCCTGGGGGAGTAACTGCCCCATCACAGACAATGGCAAGTGGCCTCTATCATCAATACGTTCACTTGAAGGGCAACCGTTCACACACAGCTGCAGATCCTGACTCTCCTCATAGGTCATAGCCAACTCTTGAGGCATGCGAATGGCCAGCGTTAAGTAGTGCCCAAGTTGGCGGATATGCACTGTGGTTCCGATGTAGCTGGCATGCATTTCAACATATTTGCCACCAACTTTTTCCACAATTCGCAAGCTATTGGTGTTCCCATCACTTCCACTTGTTGTGCCATCCACAAAAGCTGCAGGTAAGTCATCAGTCACTGCTTGATATACTTTCTGATCTGTACAGTCTTGGTATGATTTAAAGATAATAGTTATCTGGGGGTAAGGATGAAAAAAAAAGAAGTTAGTGATCATGGAAAAAAAAAATCTCTTACTGGAAGAGTTGCCAGGATTAGCTGTGTTAGAGTACTGTAAAAGCACTGATATGTTTAGTCACAACTATAAATACAACAACCAGTGAGATGAGAGATGCATTACCAGAACAACTAGTCAAATTACTGGTTACAGCTCCTATCTCCATTTGCCCTGTGAATTCAGAGATTTGACACTTCCAATCCACTGCTACAAGAGAATGTGCCCATGAAGAGACAAAACTAGACTAAAAAAATACCCCGAAACATGCCCTTTGAAGGGTGACTTCCAACATAGAAACCAGAAGCATAAACCAATTACTTGTTCTTTTAAGATTACAACTGGCCTTTTAAACCTTTATACATATTCAGTAAGCCATGACAGAAACAGTAGGTCCTCTGATCTTCTGGAAATAGTTAGGCTATTTGGCAGACTGAGTTTGAGGTGTCCAACGACTTTTTCCAAAATAAAAAGTATAATGAAGAGTTGCATATAAATATTAGAAATGGAGATGCTTCTTCCTTTTCAGTTTCAGAAGGGAGGAAACTAACTTCTTGAAAAGGTCTTGAAAAAGTCAAAGGATATTTTGCACTGGAAATCGGCCTTCTAATCATCCCTTTCATCCATGACTGACTAAATCAAGACTACTTAGACTATTATTTAAGCACTCTGATATAAGATTTAGTACTCCAAAGAACACTAGAAGATATTTTCAAACTAACATGACAATTTTCCTTCAAATCTACTTACTAGCAACTCCACTTGTTTTAATTTCAGTTAACCAGCACATTTCTGCACAACAGCTTTTGTTTCTTGCCCCTCTGCTTTGAAATACAAGCTGGAGGTTTAACAGCTGGATTACAAATAATCTGAGTAAAACCTTGACCCTTATTAGCCCCACCTCTTCATACCAATTGTAAAAGACAAGTCTTTCCTTCTAGCACCTCTTCCTTCTCCCATCCCAACAACTCCTCCAAATACGCAGGCATACACTAAACACTACATTATTTTTTAATATTTGGTTTGTCCAAGTTAGTTCATTCTGTCAGTTTTTCTGTCTCTCTCACATCATGTCCTGGTTTGAGGTAAAACAGAACCAACTTTCTGTTCAGTAATTTTACTTTGCAGCTAAGCCTCTTCTAACTAACTGAACTGTCTGAAATTAATGGCATATTTTTCCAACAGTATTCGCTTCCAGAGTGATAAGACCTGATAATTTATAATTAATACCAAGGAGCGGTATGCAGAGAGGCTCTTGCTTATACTCATTGCTATAACAACCAAGGTCAGCCAATTTCATTATTTGCCCCATTGGAGGGTCAGAAACAGAAAAGCATAGAGGGGTCACACCTGCAGGGAGGAGCGGACAGGACAGGACAGGTGACCCAAAACTGACCAACAGGGTATTCCATCCCATCTGCATCATGCTCAGTATAAAAGCTGAAGGATCAAAGGGTCAGCTCTCTTTCTTCAATGGCCAGCGTCCAAGGAGGACCCTGTCTGTTCATCTGCCTTTGATCCTGATACGTGCATTCCTGAATCCAGATCTTGGAATCCAGTTCCCACCTGTCACTGAGTCCAATCTGGGACTTTTCCAGTGCCTGCCAGATCATCATCCTGGGAGCTCAATATGGTTTTGTATATGTTGTATATTTTCATTATTTTATTTTTATTATTTATATTTCATTAGTTTAGTTTCTTTTAAACTTGTAAGTCTCTCTTTTTTTCATTCTTCTTTCACTTGGGAGAGAGATTAGAGATCATCTGTTGTGCATTTTAGTGGCCGGCCCAGCCCAAACCACCACAAGATGCACTTAAAAATGTCATTTTGGACCAAATCTTTCCATTCCTACAGATGCCATTAACATCCTCCTCACTGAGTCTGCCAAATGTAAAGATTACTTAAACCCATCTTACTCACCCCCTTTCAAAGATGGTGTTACTGAACATGTAACTTCTGAAGCTGCCCAAGTGAAGTTTCTAGAAGACTGGGAAAGGAAAGAGTAATCAGCAGTCCTGTGAGGGAATGATGAACAGGATCACTACTGAGCAAAGGGCATGGGGTGGTGTGACAGGAAGGGATCACAAAGTCAACAAAAAGTGTTACCTCCAGCACCTACATGTAAGAAAGGAAGTGCCTACAAGGCACCATTATGGAGAAATCCCCAAACCCTCTCCAGGAACTCAACATGCCTCTCTGAAGTGCCTGTAGCACAGGGAATAAACACGATTAGTTAAGAAATCAGTGTGCAGTTGCAGGGCTATTGATCTTGTTGGGATCACGGAGATGTGGTGTAATGGCTCCCGTAACTGAAGTGCTGCCATGGAGGGATATGGGCTTTTTAGGAAGGACAGGAAGGGAAGACAAAAAGGGGGAGTTGCCCTTCGTGTGAGAGAGCACCTGGAATGCATGGAGCCCTGCCTGGGAATGGATGAGGAGCCAACCGATTGCTATGTGTTAAGATTAAAGAGAGGACAGACAAAGGTGACATTCTAGGGTGTGTCTGCTATAGGCCATCCAACCAGGAAGAACAAGAGGATGAGGCACTCTACAGACAGGTAAGAACAGCCTCATGTTCACAGGCCTTGGTTCTCATGGGGGAATTCAACCACCCTGATATTTGTAGGAGGGACAACACAGCAGGGCATAAGCAATCTAGGAGGTTCCTGGAAAGCATCAATGACAACTTCCTCACCCAAATGACAGAGGAGCCAATGAGGAGAGGTGCTCTGCTGGACCTCCTACCGACCAACAAGGAGGGGCTTGTTGGGGATGTGAAAGTCAAAGGCAGCCTTGGCTGCAGTGACCATGAGATGGTGGAGTTCAGGACCCTGAAGGGAAGGAGGGAGGAGAGTCAACAGCAAGCTCACAACCCTGGACTTGAGGAGAGCTGACTGAACTCTTCAGGGATCTGCTTAGAAGAGTCCCTTGGGATAGGGCTCTGGAGGGAAGAGGGGTCTGAGAAAACTGTTTAGCAAAAATGCCAGGAGGTCTGCATGGATGAACATGGAGAGCCTGGCAAAACTCAAACACAAAAAGGAAGCATACAAGAGGGTGGAAGCAAGGAGGGGTAACCTGGGAGGAATACAGAGACACTCTCCAAGCATGCACGGATGAAGTTAGGAAAGCTAAAGCCCACATAGAATTGAATCTGTGCAGGGATGTCAAAGACAAAAAGAAGGGATTCTACAAGTACATAGAATACAAAATGAAGACTAGGGAAAATGTGGGCCAACAACTTGATCAACTTGATAAACTTCTACAATGAAATGACTGGCCTGGTAGACGAGGGGAAAGCAGTGGATATAGTCTACCTGGACTTGGACACTCTTCAACAAGATCCTCATGGACGAGCTGTTGATGTACAGGCTGGACGAGCAGACAGTGAGGTGGGTTGAAAACTGGCTGAATGGCTGGGCCTAGAGGGTAGTGATCAGCAGTGCAAAGCCTTGTTGGAGACCGGTAACTAAGCAGTGTACCCCAGGGGCTGATAATGGGTCTGATCCTGTTCAACATCTTTGTTAATGATCTAGATGATAGGGCAGAGTATACCCTCAGCAAGTTTGCAGACAACACCAAATTAGGAGGAGTGGCTGATACACCAGAGGGTGGTGCTGCCATCCAGAGGGACCTCAACAGGTTGGAGAAATGGACCATGAGGGTCACCTAGCACTGGAACAGGTTGTTCAGAGAGGTGGTGGAGTTTCCCTCCTTGGAGATATTCAAAAGCCATCTGGATGTGGTCTTGGGCCACTGGCTCTAGGTGACCTTGTTTGAGCATGAGGGTTGAACCAGATGACCTCCAGAGGTCCCTTCCAACCTCAAAACCTCAACCATTCTGTGATAATACATCTTTAGAAGGTACATGGCTAGTGTACCTTAAATACAACACTTGTAACTCTGCATTATCACACTATTCCGTGAGCACCATAATGAAATTACAGTGCTGTAGGTCTGAAGTTAGTAGGTGCAACTATATAGCTATTTTACCAAAGATTCTACAGCTTTGTGTGTTAGATTGACCCTGGCCAGCAACTAAGCAAAGCACCCAGCCGTTGCTTGCTCACTTTCTCCCTACCCCAGAAGGATGGGGGAAGAGAATGGGAAGAGCAAAAGCAAGAAAAATTCACGAGTTGAGATAAAGACAATTTAATAAGGGAAAAACTCACCCACGGGAAAAAAAAATCCCACAAAAAACCAACACATACACAACAAAACCAAGTGATGCAAAGGCAATCACTCACCATCTCCCACAAGCAAACTGTTGCTCAGCCCATCTCTGGACAACAGCTACTTTGGAAAAAACTACCTTTCTTTTTTTTTTGCTGAGTATTATGTCATAAAGTATGGAATATTCCTTTGGTGAGTTCGGGTCAGCCACGTTCTTGCCTACCCTGAATCTGCTTGCTTGTGGGGGGTAGGGTGAGGCAGGCACACACAGAGCAAGAAGCAGAATAAGCAATAATCAAAACATTGGTGTGTTATCAACAGTCTTGGTCACAAATTGAAACAGCATGGCTACTATGAAGAAAGTTATCTCCAT
>QJSC01006749.1:11883-28085 GCA_003697955.1 Calidris pygmaea | reverse complement strand
GGCACAGAGGTGAGACTGACGGGTCGGTAGTTCCCAGGGTCCTCCTTTCTACCCTTTTTAAAAATGGGTGTGATGTTCCCCTTCTTCCAGTCTGCAGGGACTTCACCTGACTGCCATGATTTTTCAAATATCATGGAAAGTGGCTTGGCAACTACATCAGCTAGTTCCTTCAGGACTCTGGGATGTATCTCATCAGGTCACATGGACTTGTATATCTTCATTGGGGGGGAAAAGAACAGTGTCCTTTGAAATACTTAAAGCCAATGTGAGTCACAGTCTTTTTAAGAAACAATGGATTTTATATCCTTCTGGCAGAACTAGACAGTTTTAGGATGCACGGATGTAGGTTGATCCCACTTGGGGGAAACTTAAAATAACTCCTGCACAAGATGATGAAGGAGCCTCACCATCTTTGAGGATGCTTGGTACAGAAGTGTCTGGTGCTCTGAATCCCTCTTCCCACTTTCGGTGATTGGGCTAATGTATATTATGATCAAAAGGAATAGATGAAATACAGTCTCGGTGCAGAATCTCTTATTCTCTTAGAATCAGCAGGACTTTAATTGTTAGTCTTTAAGGAAAAAGTCTCTTCAATAGGAAACCAAGTGCAATACTAGTAATTGTAGCTAATGCCTTAGTTAGGGCTAGCTGCAAAACTACTTTAAATAGAAATAATGTCCTTTAAGTCATTTAGCTGATAGTTTAGTCCCTTATGCATGGGAATGTATCTACATACACTTGAAATTCCTGATCTCTGTGGGTTTTATTTTCTTATCACTTTGCATTTTCACCTGCTTCTCCAACTGCCTTTTAGCAATAAGCTCCTTTCCTGTTTTTCTCATGTTGTAAAACTCCCTTGAACAAAAAGGTTTAGATTATATTCTTCCCAAACCCATGTTGCACAGCTCCTTTGGTGACAGAGTTTGACTTCTCAGCTTTGAGATCCCTCTGTTTATGCAAAAAAAAAAAAAAAGCTGCAAATGGAGATATATATATTTTTTTTTTAGCTTGTATTTGCTGAGTACATGTAGGCTTAGCTTGACTTTCTAAGGACATATAATCACAGCCATAATCACAGTTCAATCTATTTTTAATTGTTGCTAATTGATTCTTAACAGTGTTTAAACCTTGTGCATTAAATTGATTAAAAAAAAAAAAAAAGAGCACCTCTTTCACTAGTCTTACACACTTGTTCTTTGGAGGGCTCTATTTTATGGTAGCATCATTAAGATGCTGTATCTTCCCAGGCTTGTGGCTTTTAAAGCAACTTGTGGCTGCGAATAAGCCTTAGTGGATTACTGCATGTATAACTGGCTGGCTGTGGGTATCTGGAGCAGATCCCACATCTGACAAGATCCCTCAAATCAGAGGTACCACAGCCCCATGGAGAAGTAGACAAGGACTTTGTACTCTCCCAGCATCTCCTTATTTCAATCAGAAGTGGCATCAGAGTAAAAAAAATGGAAAATGTTTGGGTGTTGAATTTACATTGAGTTCTCTGCTCCTGCAGCTCCTCTGACCCCTGAAGCTGGATGGGGAATGTTTAACGCCTGCTTGGCTGTGTCCTAGGAGATGCAGGTGAGCTCCAAGAGGTGCCAGGGATGCTGCTGGTGGGGTCTGTGCTCTGGTGCTTGCTTGTTTGGGCAACGGGAAAGACTTCATTCTGCAGTGTGGAAGAGTCACACAAATCCCTATCTTAACATGGATTTAAGACAGAATCACAGAATCATCATGGTTGGAAAGGACCTCTGAGATCAACGAGTCCAACCATATGCACACACAAACCCCCTACAATCTCGGCCACTAGAGCATGCCCTGAAGTGCCACATCTACACGTTTCTTAAATACCTCCGGGGATGGTGACTCCACCACCTCCCTGGGCAGGCTGTTCCAGTGCCTGACCACTCTCTCAGTAAAGTAATTCTTCCCAATATCTAATCTAAACCTCCCCTGCCGCAACTCCAGCGAAGACCTCCAGCTTCAGTCACCTGTTCTTGAAAGAACTGGTGTATATGTATTTATTTTTTTTCCAGGCAAATTCTGTTAAGAGCCCTCATGCTTTATTCCTGTTTTCAAGGCTTTTTCTTATGACCTTGAGTAAAGGAGTTTCCTCGGTTCTGAGCTGGCTACAGGAGCTGCTGCTTCAAGGCTTTTGAAGGCTCGGGTTCTATCAGCATGTCCCTGCTGATGGATGCCTGCAGCTCCCAGGGACCAAGAACTGCTGCTCCTCTCCTTGCGGGACACTTTGCACCTCTCACTGCATTTTGCTAGGGAAATATTTCCCTTGGCTAAACCCCATTTAACCAGCAGAGGCCGTCATGCCCATACGCTTGGAGGCAGCGAGCTCCCACTGAAGCCCATGGGCATATTAAAACCTTTCCGGCCTGTCTTGGAGATGGATTGGACTCTGTACCCCAGTATCCCCAACAGCCTCTCACTGAGCTGGTTGGGCTGATGGGATTGCAATACAGATGCAGACTTCTGTTATTTTAGTTTTAAAATAAATAAAAAGTAATGCGTAGCCAACTGGGGCTGGAAGAAAAAGCAAAACTGTTAGTAGGCACCATGAGGTTTGATTAAATCTTTAATGACTGGTGCCCCAACACTGGTGAGTGGCTCCCCCAGCACCTTCTCTGCCCAGCCTGGTGTGATCTTGTGTGTTCCTCATGTATGTGGGAGAGAAATGAAGTGGCTTCATTAAAGGAATCCTTTGGTATTTATTTCTGTGGCATTAAATACCATTATTTTCTGAAGGAGATGGACTATATGTATATATTTTATAAGTAAATGGTGTGCTGTATTTTCAAGAAACTGTCCAGAGATGGGGGTAGATCCTGCCCTACCACCAAGTATATGCACAGGAAAAGCATATGAAATCCTGCAGTACTAAAGCTGAGGCCATGCCCCTGGGACTGGCAGGTTTCTTGGGCAGAGCATCGCATGCTTCAAAGCCCACTGAAGCTCTGCTACCTGTGATAATTCAGCTAGAGTTCAAGGATGCCTTTTTTTTTTTTTTTTTTTTTTCTGGTTTATACTCCAACCCAAACCCCACAGGAGCAGTAGGGGAGGCAGACTAAACTAATGGGTTTGTAAAACATCTGGAAAACTGCTTTGCATATATCTGACATGTCTTGCTGTCTGTCCTTCACAGCCAGTTTCTGTACCCTCATGTCCATGGGATGTGCTGGTCACCAAAAGAGCATCCAAATGCAGACACCAACTTTTTCTTTAAATTGTCCCCAGACTGTGCAATGAGGATGACAGATTTCTTGAACTATAAGTGCAGAGCAGCATGTGTTGAAAAATAACCTCTCCTGAAACAAGAGGCTTTGCTGCATTTGCCTTGGGAAGGAGATGACAACAAATGTTTTCTTTGGGATATGTCAGCTGTGTTGCATGGCGCCTGGGTTCAGAACATCTGGATTTTATGGTAATAGGTGCAAAATAGGATCCACATAGAAGAGAATTAACTAAAGAAAAAGGTGTCTTCATGCATTGCCTAATATTTACCTAAAAATTATTATTAATAATAATCTCACTATCTCAGCATAACAAGGACATAGACCTATTGGAGAGGGTCCAGAGGAGGCCATGAAGATGCTCTGAGGGCTGGAGCCCCTCTGCTATAAGGACAGGCTGAGAGAGTTGGGGGGTTCAGCCTGGAGAAGAAAAGGCTCCGGGGAGACCTTATAGCAGCCTTCCAGTATCTGAAGGGGCTCCAGGAAAGCTGGGGAGGGACTCTTGATCAGGGAGTGGAGCCATAGGATGAGGGGGAATGGTTTTAAACTGAAAGAAGGTAGATTTGCAGTAGATATTAGGAAGACGTTATTTCCTGTGAGGGTGGTGAGACACTGGCCCAGGTTGCCCAGAGAAGCTGTGGCTGCCCCATCCCTGGAGGTGTTCAAGACCAGGTTGGACCAGGGCTTTGAGCAACCTGGTCTAGTGGGAGGGGGGTTGGAACTGGATGGTCTTTAAGGTCCTTTCCAACCCAAACCATTCTATGATTCTACCTAATAATGGAATGATTCTAGGTTAAGCACTGTATAGGTTTTAGCATCCCATGAAAAATGGTTACAGGTGAGTTAGGAGCCAAATTCTGACTTCTTGTACTCCACCAAATCTGTTTTAATTCAAGAAGTTACCATGGACTCACGGCGCTATGGTGGGTTCTGGCCCAAGCCTTTTTGGGAAGGAGGATTTTGGGGAATCTCTTGCTGAATGCAGGGTAAGAATATAAACCCATATAAATATTGTTGACAGTTTTAACTAATGGTTCTCACCAATAGCTTGGTTGCTTTCCCGGTAGTTCTTTATGCACCAATAAACGCCATTGTTCTTCTCCCAGCTGTTATTCACAAAAAGAACAAAAGCAAGCTGGACCGTTCTTGGCACATTTCTTTTTCATTAAAACAACAGACAAAGGAAGTGTGTGGAGCAACATTTGAATGAGATATGGTAAATATCTCTCATCCACTGTCATTTCTGCTCATTTGATAGGGGTGCAAGGTAGAGGTAGCTCAGAGGGGTGGTTCTCAACTACTGGGATGTCCCATTGGTACTTTTATGGCCTCAGATCTTTCTTCCTGACACGTGACTTATTAATTGGGTATTTCTCAAATGTAGCTGGGGATGATGCATGGCCTCAGCCCTCATTGGAGCTGCATCAGCCTGAGGTTTCTCCCAGAGGTGCCCTGAGCATCCTAAAACTGAGTCTCATAGTGTGTGTGTGGGAAAAAGCATTTCTTCTACCCCAAAATCTCTGCTGTCAAAGGCAGGTAACTTACTCTCGGGGTGGGAGTAAAGAGATATTAGAAAAACTATTTTAGGGCTAGAAGGTCTTGCACCTGGATGACTTGTCCTGAGTAATTGTAATGCTGTCAGCATCTTGCTGCAGAGAGCTGGAGCCTTTGGGAACAGCAGCACCCAGGGAACGTGGTCTGATGTTTACCTTGTGAAAGCATAACAAAGACATGAGCTCTGCTTTTCTGTGAGATCCCATGATTTTTCCTTTTCTGAAGGCATGTTTTTGTCCTGTTCTGTGGGATTTATTTTTTTTTGTGTGTGTGGAAAGTGCTGGCTTTTCTGCAGCCAAAACCTAAATCCAGCCCCCAGCTTTAAGCTGAAATGTTTGTACCTGTGATTTCTGCTGTGGGCTGATGGCTGTCCCAGGGAGGGGAGAGAATACAGTTATGAATGTAGTGCGCTGAAAAGCATTTATCTGAGAAAATGTTCTGCATCATCAAATATCTCTGCAGGATTCCCAAGCTCCTCGGAACTGGCAGCATCCACGTGCCTGGACGGTTCCCTTCAGAGCAGTGTGCCATTGGTACCTGCTGAGCCAACTGTTCCCTGCTCCCTCTCAGAAGTGTCTTGCAGAGATGTGCCTTTCTGCTGCTTTCTGAAAAATTAAGACTTGAGAGTAAACAGGGGATTTCAGGTGCAGTACAGGTCCTGTGGTGATGGTCCCAGGAGTTTGGCAAGTGAGAGCTGTATCATGAGGAAGGGCAGTGATTTTTTTTTTTCTTTATTTTTTTAAGACCTTGTAAAAGCCATTCTTCTGTTTCATCCCAAACTTGTGCTTTAACCTACTTGGAAGCTGTCCCTGAATAATTCACTTTATGATGCTTAATAGAAAGATTTCCATTCAGCATCAGAGACCATAAAAAATATAGTGCTTTTAGAAAAATAATATTATTCACATTAAATTGTTGGAGATTGGTGCTAAACACCTGCTAAGGAGGATGGGACAGACCCTCACCAACCCTGAATCCTCTGGGCTTGGTGCTCCCCATTCTCTTCTGCCTGGGTCAATGCCGCTGCCATCCTGCCATTCCTGGAGACATTCCAGGTAAAGCTGGATGGGGCTCTGAGCAACCTGATCTAGTTGAAGATGTCCCTGCTCATGGCAGGGGGGTTGGACTAGATGACCTTCAAAGGTCCTTTCCAACCCAAACCATTCTATGATCTGTTCCTTGTGTTCCTGATAACTGTATGGGAGCACCCAGCCAAACCGGTTTCAGAGCACAATAGGTGAGATGCAGGGAGTTGTCATCCGACTCAGCTTCATCTCCGCCTTGCCTCCTCTATGCAGAGAGAACTTGGGGGGAGCTGCAAAACGGCTCAGCCTGGGGTTGTCTCGAGATTGCATCACAATAAGAACTGAAACCAACTGGAGCCTTAGCTCACTTAACTAACAAAATGCCCTGAGTTCCATCCCACCACTATTCCTGTGACTTTGAGTGCTAGACATCACAAAATTGGCAACAGAGACTTAGCTATCACACCACCAGAGGTAAATATCCCAGATAGGGTAATCCACTCAGGCATAATCCTGCACCCCCACAGAATCAGGAAATATAAACCGCAAGGTTTGGGGAGAAAGATGGTGGGGAATCTTCCAATGATACAGCTGGCCTGTAGGAGATTCATCCCCCCCTTGTCCAGGACGCTGTACAGGGTAACTTCCCAGGGACTGAGCGACCTTACCTGAGAGAGAGGGTGACTAAGAAATATACGTATGGTATATGGCATGCTATTAAGATTGTGATAGGTGCACTCTTTAAAGGTATTCATATCTAGCGCGCTTGTGGTTTGTGTTGTTTCTGGTTGGGATCATTTGTAGGCCGCAATAGTGTATTCCGCGAATTACACAATAGTGTAATCGCCATTGTACACATAGAACCTGCAATAGTGACGTATTGGACCTGTGAGTGAAGTCCAAATAAATTGCTCATTTGAACCTCTCAGTGAAGTCCTTTTCCCCGTTTCGTCACAATAACCCACTGCTGATGCCATCCTCCCCTTCCAGGCTGGCTGCTGGTAACCCCCAAATTTATCTAGGAAGAGTTTTAGATCATGTGCATTAAAGACTTAGCGTGGCTGAACCCTCTGATGTACCACACAATACTTATGGCATCATTAACTCGGGCAGCATACCATCAAGCAAATTGCACTTAATCCATCATTTGAGTAAGCTGTGGGCTGAGTTATCCCACAGGCAGGGTGGGTGGTAGCAGGAGGCTCTGTATCATCATCCTACAGCCCTGCCATAAATTCAACTCTTGCTTCTTCCATTAGTGTGATTTAGTGCCAGGCTGACTGCCCTGCTTGGTTTACGTAAACTTGAGCTACACCAGAGAAATTCAGTATGGTTTTCCATATCACAATTTTTAATTAAACTTCATTTTCTATGACAAAACCCATAACACCACCTTTGAATAAGAAATAATTTTTCTTCTTTTTCTCTTTCCGTTCGCAGTCAGATTTTAAATCATCTGCTCCTGACTTCAGCTGAGATTGACCCGGTCTCTTGGTGTTTGTCCTTCCCTTGCCTTCTGGAGCCTCTGCAGGGCTGCATCCCAATCCAGGCTGAACAGCTGGGATCGTACACTTACGCCATTGTGGGGCTTGGACCATGGCTGTGCTGGTGGCTCAGGTGGGAAGAGAGAGTTTGAAGGACTCTCAGTCTCTTTTCTATGTCCTGCTGGCATATCTGCCTCTGGGCATGGGAGTGAAATTCTTGTTGCATGTACTGCATGTTTAGTGAGCCCCATGCTGACATCCCTGGGCACAAGCAAGGTGCTTCCTTCCAACCTGTGGTGTCCTTCCAACCATGATGTTACATCTTTTATTTTTTCCATCCTCCTCACCCTCTCACCTCAAAATTTGCCCACGAGAGCTGCCCAATGGGTACATTTGTGCTTATGCTCAGTTATTTATCTAAGGTTTATTTCTCTTTGGTTGGCCAAGATGGGCTGTTATAAGGGCACCTTGTGTAAAGCACATTCAGTGTCATCTTCTGACTATTGTATTTCTTTATTGAGCATTGATTTTTCATTTGGTTGGAGGTGCAGCACAATGGGGGACGGAGGAACTGGATGCAGGAATATGTTGCTGATGGTGAAGGTCTCCAGACAGAGATCCTGGAGGTGTTTGCTTTTTCTGGTCACTGGCTTGGCTGGTCAAAAAAAAAAAAAAGAAAATCCATGTAAAGTTGAGACCTTTGTTATCAGTAAGGTGATCCTGACACCATGAATAATGGAGAGGAAATGCAGACCAGTGTGATATAGTTGCTTGGTGGGTCTTCTTTTTTACCTGCCCATCTGTCTTATAACCACATGATTGGATAGCACTAAGTAATTTTTCATGAGGTTTCTGAAGCTGATACATGTTACGAGGAGGAGAAATGCCTCTGTTTTATCCTGTTCTGAGCTGGCATATGAAGGACAAGAAGTAACTTGACCATATGCCCTCATTTGACTATTTTTCCAGGGAGCTGCAACCTTGATTGGCACGTACTGATACTGTAGACCCAGATTGTCAACTGACCTTGAGGGAGGCTGAGGTGGCTCTGAAAAAAAGAGAAAGTTCTCAGCACGGACCAATGAATAAATAATAATAACGAAAAGGAGAAAACCCAAAGACCAGGAGAGACAGAAGAGAGGGAATGGTTCCTCAGTCAAGGAGGTGAAGGAAGAGTCAGAAGGAGGCAAGCTCTCAGCACCTGTGGGTTGAGAAGGACAAGGGACTCCAGGACATATCTACACTGAGCCGGTGGGGAGGAAGGACACCACAAAATGAGGTCAGCTCTACGCAGGGAGAGGAGGACTAAAGGACTTTGGCAATTCGTGAAGGATCCAGGGTTGGTGGCAGAAGTCAGGTTAAGGCAATCATAGAGTGTTGTTAAAAGTATAGGGGTGAAAAACAATGACATGAAAGAAAAGACCAAAAAGAACAAAGTAGAAGAGGAGGAGGAGGAGGAAGAAGAAGGGGAGGTAGTGGAGGAGGTAGTTGAGGAAGATGGGGAGAATGAAAGCCAGGAGAAAAAATGCAAGAAGAAATCAAAGTCTGGGGACTCAGAGAATGATAAGGAAGTAAAGAAAAAGAAAAAGACCAAGAGTGTAGCAGTGAGGATGAGTATGACTATGAGCGCAGAAAGAAAAAGAAGAAAAAAGGAAAAAAAAAGGCAAAGAAAAGAAGAAGAAGAAAGGTGACAAGTCCAAGAAAGGAAAGACAGATGATAATTTTTTGGAGATGTATGAACAGGAGCTTCGGGACTATCATTCTGACTCCTCCAATGCAACAGAAGATGAGTACAACAAAAAAAAAGGCCAGCTCCATCGTTTCTCATCTCCCCTCGTGAGCAGGCAGTTATGCTGCTGGCCCTGTGGATGTCCATCTGGGGACCCTTCCTGGGGGTTTAGGCACTTGTCTTTCCTATGTGGGGAATATTTCTAATTAAATAAGATTTTTTACTATGTGAGGTGGCACTGGCATACTGTGTCTGTAAGAGCTTTTCGGTTTATGAAGTCACTTTGCCATGTGCAGGGTTCTGCTGTAATTACATTCTCCTAATTAATATCTGCATTGTGGTGCTGTTCAGAAGCTGCAGTCAGCAGGCTCCCCTTGTAAGCAGGATACATGGCAAAGATCATAGAATCATAGAGTCATAGAATGGTTAGAGTTGGAAGGGACCTTAAAGATCATCTAGTTCAAATCCCCCTGCCCTGGGCAGGGACACCTCCCACCAGACCAGGTTGCTCAAAGCCCCATCCAGCCTGGCCTTGAACACCTCCAGGGATGGGGCAGCCACAACTTTCCTGGGCAACCTGTTCCAGTGCCTCACCACCCTCACAGGAAAGAATTTCTTCCTGGTATCTCATCTAAATCTCCCCTCTTTCAATTTAAAACTGTTCCCCTCGTCCTATGGCTCCACTCCCTGATCAAGAGTCCCTCCCTATCTCTCCTGTAGCCCCTTTAGGGACTGGAAGGGCCTCTAGGGTCTCCCTGGAGCTTTCTCTTCTCCAGGCTGAACAACCCCAACTCTCTTAGCCTGTCTTCACAGCAGAGAGGCTCCATCCCTCTGATCATCTTCAAAGCCCTCTGCTGGACCTGCTCCAACAGGTCCATGTCCTTCCTGTGCTGAGAACTCCAGAGCTGGACGCAGTACTCCAGGTAGGGTCTCACGAGAGTGGAGCAGAGGGGTAGAATCATCTCCCTCACCCTGCTGGCCACGCTGCTGGGGATGCAACCCAGGATGCAAGTGGCTTTCTGGGCTGTGAGCACACATAAAGATGCACAGTCCTGCTCGAGCACACGCAGCAATTGGATGAGCAGGCAGTGGACCCCTTAGGATTGATGTAGAAGCAGGAGGTCCAGCACACCATCTCTCTTGGACTCTTGTAAGTGACCAAATAGGGCTGGGGAAATAATGCTGTGTTGGTACAATAAATAGTCCACTCTTTTTTATATGCACAGGGTACTTTAGTTCAATGCATGATGAGCTGCGCAGTGACTTAAGGTTTTAGGTGGTGCACTCAGTTTCATTAGAAGACTGTGGTCTGGAGAAGGATTGCAACCATCAGCCTGGCAACAGCTTGTAGAAAAAGACTGTACTTCAGCATTTTATCTGCTGAGTGGAAGCTAGTAATCCTCCCCACAAACCTGCAGTGCTGTGGCAGAGCAGTGAAGAAACTGCAAGGCAAACAGCAGAGATCCAGGGTGTAGCTCCATGACTAAAAGAAAGAGTCCTCAATAGGTAGGAGGATGCTCCCAAGCACAGCAAGATTATCTCCTTATCAGAGAGGTGGGCAGCAAAGAGGCGATGGACCACTGAGGGGTGACACCAGCTGCTCATTAGCTGTGCAACTGGGTTTTGGCACGACGAGAGCAAGACATTTAACTTCTCAGCACTGTGGTTTCCCCATCAGTTAATTAGAGTAATAACATGTCTTGTATGCGGCAGTTTGGAGAACCGAGCGTGCCTAAGGAACCTTGTAAAGCATCTCACACTTATGGTGTGGTTATAGGTTAACTATAACTGATGAGAGGCTCTCAGCTGGGACTCTTTTAGCCTGGAGAAGAGAAGGCTGAGGGGAGACCTTATTAATGCTTACAAGTATCTAAAGAGCGGGTTGAAGGAGGATAAAGCCGGACTATTTTCAGTGGTTCCCAGTGACAGGACGAGGGGCAACGGGCACAAGCTGGCACATAGGAAGTTCCATTCAAATATGAGGAAGAACTTCTTTATGGTGAGGGTGACAGAGCCCTGGAACAGGCTGCCCAGAGACTCTCTGTCTCTGGAGATCTTCAAGACCCACCTGGATGCAGTCCTGAGTAATGTGCTCTAGGCAAGCCTGCTTTGACAGGGGAGTTGGACTAGATGATCTCTAGAGGTCCCTTCCAACTCTGACAATTCCGTGATTCCATGTTTTCTGTAATGGTGCCATATGGCTGTACTAGGAAAAGAAAAATGATTCAACTGCTCTGCAGGAGAAGCAGGGCCCTCCCATATACACTGTATTTAGGCCATGCGCATAATCTACTTCATTTGTGATGGCTCTTTTGGGGGAGGGAGGTTATCACCCCCTATACTACAATTTTTTATAGTGGAGGAATAACTGTTGCACTTTTAAAGACAGAAGGTCCAGGAAACCATATAATAATCTCTATATGGTCTTCTGCTTAGTTTCTGCAGGGAAGGTAGTAGCTTGTGGTTGAAATATTGGGGAATGAATTAATCCAGGACTTGTTTCTTATATTCCCTATCAGAAACTAAAAAACTTGGTCCAACAATTGCAAAGCTTACTATCATGACAGCCCCAGAACCTCCAAGAAACCTGTCATGTGGCCAAAAGTCCCAAGGGGAAACTGCTGGTTGCTCCTTTGGATCATGGACTCTCCTTCTTGACCTGTGGGCTCAGTATTTTGCACCCTGAATTTCCAGATATTTATGAAAACGAGTGCACACATATGTGAGAGAATAAATGGTGGACAAGGGAGAGGAGAAGGATATCAGGTAGGACATATGCAACCAATGAGCTGTGGAGGTTTTCCACCAGTGAAAACCTGTTACTGGGCCATATGACACCAAAAAGCAAAAGCTCAGGAGCAAACTCTAACTGTCCTGTCCTTTCGCTTGAGTTTCAGCTGTTCCCTCTGCCATCCACTGTGCTCTTCATATTTTGATTCAAAGCAGCAGACTTTTTTGGGGTGACTTAGTTGGAGGCCACTGCTGCTTTTATTCCACAGGACCATTGAGTGAAGGGACTGTTGTTGGTCAGGCTTTTGAGAAAGGTGTAACCTCTGCAAAAAGCCTCCCAGCAGCTTTGGGGATGTCAGCTGCCTTTGGTACTGGTGAATATTCAGTAGGAGAGATATTTCAGTCCACAAGCCATGATTCCTTTTGCTGTAAAAAGAAAAGAGAGATTTTGTAAATGTTTTATGAGCAGGTACTCGATGGTGCCTGTGTCATCTGATGTCCTCTTTATCTTACTGTATTAACAAACAGGAGAAGGGATCCCCCCCATCACCTTTGATCGATGACTGAAGAACAAGGCAAATCCGGCTCCTGGGGACAGGAAAACAAAAGATATTAAGTGACTGGGTGATAGGGTATCATCTGAGAAAATTATAGCAGAGATAGCAGGCATTTTTAACTAAATTGCAGCTGTTGTCCATTCCTGTGATCCTGGTGTTAACAACGTTAGTTACTTATTAATAAGTATTTGCAAAGTTACTTCTACAGTACAGTACGGAAGGCTCCAGGGAGACCTTATTGCAGCCTTTCAATACTTAAAGGGAGCTTATAAGAAAGATGGAGAGAGACTTTTTACCAAGACCTGTAGTGACATAACAATGGGCAATGGTTTTAAACAGAAAGAAAGTAGGTTTAGATTGGACATCAGGAAGAAAGTTTTTATGATGAGGGTGGTGAGACACTGGCCCAGGTTGCCCAGAGAAGCTGTGGATGCCCTTTCCCTGGCAGTGTTCAAGGGCAGGTTGGACAGGGCTTTGAGAAACCTGGTCTAGTGGGAGGTGTCCCTGCCCATGGTAGTGGGGGTGGACTAGGTGATCTTTAAAGGTCCCATCCAACCCAAACCATTCAGGACTGGAGAGATGTATCACATACTTTTATGATAGATGATCATCAGTTGCAAAACCACCTTGTACCTAGCCCTGTACCCACCGATCTTCCCAAACCAAGACTGATTAATATTCCAGATTGGAAGGAACAAGGACTCCTCTTTGGAAGAAATTTTTTTTTTTTTTCCTTCTTACCACTAAAATGAGCTTTGGTTTTAGTAATAAAACATTCATAGAAGAGCTTTGTACTGGTGGCAATTTTATGTCTTGTGATCCAGTGGGACGTGCAATGCATGCTACCAAGAGAAGGTGGTGCTGCACCTGCCTTGGAGATGTGATGGATCACGCCATAGTGCAATTTTCCATAGTTACAAATGACTGGATGAAATAAGAATTTTGAAAAGTTTAGATCACTCTTAGAGTTTGTTAGATGAGTGTATCCAGGATCTATCAGCTTGTGTGACAGAACAAGCCAACAGTAAACTAATTGTGATCTTAGTGTTGATCAAGTTGCAGGAACACTTGCTAATATTTTTATATAGGCACTGAAAAATCTTTGAGCCTGGCTATTAGACACCCACCATTACACACCTGTGTAGTCCCATTGTAGAGTTAAAGTGTCCTGGGGGTGTCCTGCTGAAAGGGAGTCTTACCAATTGGAAATTACCAGTTAAAATGCTGCGGATGGGGCTTTGCAAGGAATCACAGTGGCTCTTCATCTTTGACCTCCATAGTTGGCCATCAACCTGCAGCAGGGCTGCCGCGAGTCATCAGTATGGAAAATCAGTATCGTAAAGCAGATGAGTGCAAATAAACCTTTCAGAGCAAGCCCTCGCTGGGATCAGAAGGTTTAGGCCCTTGCAGATGTCTCCTTTTGTTTGCAGGTGGGTGTGTGCTGAGTGAGTGGAGGCACAGGGTAGGGGGCAGCTCATGTACCCCTGTACTTCTCCCTCTCCCCAGGCAGGACCCAGCAGCCCCAAGCGTATGGAAGAATCCATCCTTGTTAGGCATGATCCGTTTGGGATGGCTCAGCCCATCTGGCAGCACCAAAACCAGCATCGAGGAGCAGCTGTAGGTGCCAGGCTGCCAACCCCACGGCGCAGCTGATGTGCTGGCTGATGCCTGTAAAACCCACATCCATGAGGACAGCATTTTTCCAGCATTGCTGTGCTCCTCAGACCCAAAATACTTAAATCTGAATGGAATGGCAAGTTCCAGTTTTATATCCTTTATTACCTATGACTGCTTTTTAGACTGAATGTTGGGTTTTGGACTTTAACAGAAAATATCTGAGAGTTCCTGAAGAGAATCTGAACAAGATTTCGCTGAGAAGCATATGTTAAATGCAGATCAATAAATTCAATTCTGGATGTATATCCACCAACCTACGTGTCCCATCAGCCTGGGTTTAATGTTCTGTAGCGTCCAAGGTGTAGGGCAAAGTGTCCTTTCTGAGGAAGGTGACCATCAGAGGATGCAGGACTAGAACTTGATCACACTGGAATGATTCAAGAAGACTTGGTGATTTTTACTTTTTCTTTCCCTTTTAAAATTTTTTTGACCTCTTAAGAAACTAATTGTGATTCCTATGTTTTCAGAAAATCCGTGCTCTGCCTAGATAGTTTTTTCATTCTCTGTCTGCAGAAAGAAAACTGAGGAACTGCTTTTTCTCACAGGTTCAGCAGTCCCCCCCACCAGTGCATCAAATTCCCAGTTTCAGGATTGCATTGGTAATTTAAGGATCATAAATTTTCTTCCCATTATAATTTTTTAAATATGCATCTCCCAGGCTCTCCATGAAGCTGTTTATCATCATGTCCCTGGGTATTCGGACAAGTATCTGAATACCGTGCCATTAAAACAGCAGAATTGCCTCCATCTGGATGGAAAGCCTGGGCAGAAAATCACACTGTGCTACAAGGGGTGTTATGGTTTGAGAAAACCGATAACAATTTATTGTCATTTAGACAATTATTCTATCACCCGATGACCCCTCTCCACCCAGAAAGGGGAATCGGGGAACTCAAAGAACCACGAGGGTTGAAATATAAATAGATTTAATAGACTAAGACCAAATAATTAACAATAGTACCAAAGAAACAGTATTAATCCTGATACTGATATAAGATATACAAGAATTATACTCAGCCAATTCTATCAGCAGGAAGCTGTGCACTCCCAGCAGTGGACAGCAAAAGTCAGACACTGCGAGCACAACGGCTTTGGGAGGAAAGGAAGGCCTCAGGGTTCCAGCACCGGGGCAAGGAGTTGTCTGGACCGCCGCCATCAAGGGAGAAAGAGCTATGCAGCAAACTTTTCTAATTTATATTGAACGTGACGTTCATGGTATGAAATAATCCTGTTGGCCAGCCTGGGTCAAGTGCCCAGGCCTTGCTCCTCCTTGTCCCTGCACCTGGCAAGGCTCGAAAACACTAAGACCTTGAATCCCACAGAGCCTAGCTGGCTATAAAGTAAATATTTTCATGAATTCAGATACTAGAGTCTTCTAAAAGTGCAATTTTCCCCAGCATTAGAAGAAAAGTTAGTCCTGTGTCTCTCAACCCAGGACAAAGGGGTTAAGCACAGACAGGGAACTGGAGCAAGTCCAATTTTTATTCCAGCTTGAGTCAATCCCCTACACAGCCTCAGGTGAGTTGGTTTATCCATCTGAGCCCCAGGAAAGCAGAGGGTCATGGTGGGGTTGGTGCTGAGAACATCTGACCACTGCTGGCATGCTATGATTTATCAAGGGTTTCTGTGTCAGCTGTTGAGGATGTGACCAGAATGTAACTTCCAGATTCACAACATACTTTTTGTCCGGGTAAGGTCTCCTCTTGTCTGACTATTTTTACTCCAACAAATACTTGTTTATTCTCAGTGCCTTGTGGGCACAGATGTGGCATTGTCCAGGCATTGTCCAGAGGAGTTTTTCTTCTGCCTTCGGTTTTAATTCCTTGCTGGACACTGCTGTGCAACACAATGTCACAAATACCTGAGTGGCAACACTTAAAACCAGCATGAAAACAATAATTTTGGGGTTTGTTGATGAATTTATATGGATTGCAAGGCTCACTGGACACATCACAAAGTAGTTGTTCATTGTTACTGTAATTGGATGTAGCTGTTAGAAACTCTTGGTCTTTTTGGCACTTCATCCCATGGTGTTCAGATCTGCTGTGTTTTTCCACATCAGTTTGGTGTCCGCCATTTTATGGACATCTGTATTGTAGTAGTATCTCTATCAGACTTGGTCTATGAGCTGCAAGGAGATATTTGCAAAGAAGGAAGAGGTGGGAAGGTCATAGTTTGTATCCATTCATGTTTGGGTTTGGCGGGGG
>QJSC01006749.1:0-11783 GCA_003697955.1 Calidris pygmaea | reverse complement strand
AGCTGGAAATCGGGTCTCAGGAGCAAGGCTGCTGGGGGGGTGTCAGCAAAAAAATGATCTTTGGTGAAATTGCTCTTCCTGCTACCTGGGTGTTGGGGGTCAGAGCTGGCAGCAAGGAGAGCATCTCTCCTTGGTCTCAGTTGTCCTGCTGCCTAGACAACTAGAAGAAAGTGGGGGTTTTGTTTGAGTCTTGGGGACATGATAGACACCAAGGAATTATTTTCAGTTGCGTTCTGTAGACAGTGTGCTCTACCAGAGACTGCAGGTAAAATCAATATTGTATTTTACCCAGGCTGCATTATACACTTCCTGTTGGACAGCAATGTCTAATGTTCTTGTCCACAGTTGTGATTCAGAGACACCCCTGTGTCCTGGCAGGCCCTGTTTGTCTCCAAAAGATAATGAAAGAAACTGAACAGGTTTTTCTCAAAAATGTTTCTCTCCCCTGAGGCACAGTGTTTTCCTCCAGCGCAATTTAAACTTGAATAACAAAGATGTCGATTGCTAGGCTAATTCTACTTTGCTGTTCCAGCAAAGAACTGAGATGTTTTTTCTGGTGGTGCTAAGGCAAAAGCACTTTTAAGTGATAGTCAGAGCACCAGAGGAATCAAGTTTGGCTTCCTATGGTGCGTGAGAACGAAATGTTGATTTTGCAATAGCTGATAAAGTAAAACAAACTCCAGACCATGATTACTCTGCCTGTGGGAACAGACAGGACAGTATTCAGCTCTGGACGTATATTTTAAGAGATAAATGATGTTTCAGAGCTCAAGATAATGCTGTCTGTGTGTACTAGTGGTAAGTTTGTAGGAAACTTCCCTAATTCATGTCCATGAAGTGTCTCAATATGCAAGATACTATAAATTCTGCAATTCTTTATATAACCTATGAATAACAGAATGTATAACAGTGTGCACACAGTCCAAATATTCATGGAAAAAAATCCCTCTCTTTGGCTTTGAATAATTAATCTGGCATCCATGCCGGACTCAAAAGCTGCTTTCGATAAAGCATATAAAGAGCAAGCAATCTCTCGTAGTGTGTGAGGCCCAAATCTGTTCAGTTTTGCCAATATGAATCCAAAGTCATTGTGCTCAAGTCAATGGAGTTAGTCAGGATTTACCCCAGGGGAGAGAGGAATTTGACTCATTTTGTGTATGACAAGAGCTTATTACTCAAATAGTGGCTTGGTAAAAACAAACAAGCATTGATTTTAAAGGCTCATCTTCACAGTGGGTAAAGGATGGTCCTGATAAAACTGTAACCGTAGTAAGTATTTAACTGGTGTATTCACGTGCATAGAGCATCATTTAAGCAAACATAACCTGTAACAGTCAGCACAGACCCTTACAAACTTCCAAGTATTTTACATCAATGTCAAGGTACTCTTCAGGTGCTCCAAGACAAACACAAGCTGAAGTGCTTCAGTAGGAGCCAGAGTGATTGGTGCTTTGCGTGAATCAACATTAAGTGAATATTGAGAATAATCAGTGAATTCCCAACTGGAAATATGATGAAGTGCAAACAACCATTACCGCTGATGAGGTAAATGCGTCCTGCTAAACGGATGCATCTGAAAGTAGCTCTGATAGCCATAGCTTCAAAGTAGTTCGTGTTGCTTTGGGTTTATATTCAAGATGAAGACGGCATCTTGCCCATTTCTTCCACTGCTTTGGTCTAGGAGGGTTTAGTTCTTGTACACTTTGTGTGTGCAGCCTGGAGGTATGGGTTTGCAGATCTTTTTGAGGAACCCCATGGTGATGAGGGAGATGCAATTTGCCACGGGTGTGGTGTGTGATGGTATTTGGTAGATCAGCTCAGACACGAAAATCCTCCCCCTCTGCTCTGCCCTGGGGAGGTCACATCTGGAGTGCTGTGTCCAGTTCTGGGCTCCCCAGTTCAAGAAGGACAAGGAACTACTGGGAAGAGTCCAGCAGAGGCTACAAAGATCATCAAGGGACTGGGGCATCTCTCTGATGAGGAAAGGCTGAGAGACTCAGATCTGTTTAGCCTGGAGAAGAGAAGACTGAGAGGAGAATCTCATCAATGCTTATCAATATCTAAAAGGGGGATGTCAAGAGGATGGGGCCAGACTTTTCTCAGTGGTGCCCAGCAACAGGACAAGGGGCAATGGGGACAAACTGGAAAATGGGAAATTCCATCTGAACATGCAAAAAAAACTTCTTTCCTTTGAGGGTGCCAGAGCAGGGGAAGAGGCTGCCCAGAGAGGTTATGGAGTCTCCTTCTCTGGAGACATTCAAACCCCGCCTGGATGCGTTCCTGTCCAACCTGCTCTGGGTGACCCTGCTTTGGCAGAAGGTTGGACCAGATGATCTCTGAAGGTTCCTTCCAACCCCCACCATTCTGTGTAAAAGGCAGAGGTACTGGAGAGTGGCAGTGCACTGCAGGCTGCCTCCAGGACACTGGTGCTTCTGTGCACACTGGGATGTTTCGTGTCTGCAGACACCTTGGAGCTCTCATCCCCTCTGTTTCCCTGCCTGTGCTCACAGCATGGCTCAGCTCTTGTTTCTGCTTTCCCTCTTCCTTACTCAAACTCTTTGATGACTCCTCACCAGCTTTGCTATCTTACTTCACCCGTTTAATCATTCTCGTGGCGTAACCCTACTTTTTTTTTTACGAAGGGCCACTCTTGCTTGAAAACAGTTAGGCACCAACATGAGCTCCAGCTCTGTTCTCCATATTCATCGTAGGAGAATGTGACCTGAAGGGATCTGCAGCCACTGCCATAATTGGTGCTAAGCAGTCCCATGTTGTCAGTCAGAAAAGCCTGAATTTATCAGCCAAAGCACTCTTCTGCCCTGAAGATATTCCTTCCTTGTGGGGCTAAGGGAATTTTGCATGCTCTTAGCTAGAGTATTGTCAGTCTTTAGCTAGACTTGTCAGTCTTTACAGCTTTACAGTAATTTTAGCAACCATTTTGAAGTGAGTGTTTCTCTACTCTGGCCATTGAGTGGATGGGTATCAGCTCTTCCTGCAAGACAGAGAAATGAATGTAAGTTCTTCCAGCAACGCTGCAATATAACCTGATACTGATTTTATGCTGTGTCTTGCGCTTGAAATGACCATTTTGGAATTATTATTTTCAGCAAATAAACTAGTCTCTATTATTTCCTTTATTGAGCTTGTATATGCCCGTGAAAAGCAGTAATAGGTTTGCTGTCCATAGCAAATCAGTTCTGTTTAGCTTGTGGAAATTTTCATCGGTTTCCAAAGACTTCATGCCAGAGAGCTGAACAGTGGAGTCAGCTGAAGATTCAATATCTACCAGATGAGATAAGTGAACCAAATTCCACTTGATTGAGATAATATTTGGACAAAAGAGTCTGTATCAGTGGCTGTATTAAAAGCTTTATATTGACTCTGCCTGGCCCATTGGGAGAAAAGCAGGATTTGAAGACTGGCCTGAAAGTCAGGCATTCCCATACTAACGCTGTAGATTACTGTAACTTGGCCATGTTCTGGGCACTCAGAATAGATTTACCTTGAATTTGAGGGTGAGATTTTTTGCCTATTAAAAGCACCTAAATGTGAGCGGTGGCCCACACAACATGCCTATGTTCAAGCTGAGATCCTGTACTCTCCTTTTTGCTTTTGTGACCTCTTTGGGGCTCCTCTACTCATCGTTTGTGATGAACTCAGACAACACTGATAGGAAAAGCATTAAGGAGTAGCTCAGAAGGGCAGAAGCATTTGGTCTCTGGTAAAGTCTCCAGAATGATTGAAATGCAAACTTTCTGGCTGTAGTGATTTCTCAGCTTCATACAAATATATTATCAGAGCAAACAGGAAAGCGTGCATTGCGTTGACATGTGCATACATGAAAAATGGCTCAACAGCTTTATTCTAACACTTCACATAAATTCATCTGTTATATGTAATACATGCACATGCATTAGGGTAGAGAAGGCATTGTGTTCACAGAGAAGCGCTTTATTTTCAGCAAAATCCATCCTAACTCAGTCCCTCTCTGCCCAAGTAAGGTGTCTCCAGCAGTTTTAGTTTGACGTGATGATTTTCATCAGTTCTGTTGTTCCTTAGCACTGATCATGCCCTGTCCAGGAGATGGGTTGGTTTGGTGGTGGGTGCAGATATCTGTCTCTGGGGCCTGTATTTTAGCTCAGGTTGACTTGGATCTATAATGTATAGGGTGAGGGATTTCTCCCGTTGTCCTGATCTTTATTTTCTCCTTCCACAGTTTACGAGGTGGTGACAGTGATGGGAGATGTCTGGGGATCAGGAACCAACACCAACATCTTCATTACTCTCTTTGGAGAGCATGGGAAACCTGCATGGGAAACCTACATGGGAAACCCTTGCAAACCTACATTACTTTCTGTAGGTGGAAATGTGTGTTCAGATCCATATTATATAAGGCTCACACTTGCAAGGTGTGGGAAAACTTGCTTTTCTTAAAGCCTAAATTAGGAGCTCCCAGTTTAGGAGCTGAGAATATTCATCGCTTGTTGGAGTGGGCACGATGGAACATGTTTGCATGCCTGAATCCCACTGAGGTCTCTATGCTAAGTCAGATACAGAGATAAGTGTCCCTGAATGTTTCTGAAGAGTAACTCAGTAGTTTGAAGTAATGTTGATGGGTAACCACCCACACTCAGCCACAGGAAATCTGAGGCAAGCAGAAATGGAAGAATTTTAGCTGTTTCCTAATTTAGGCTGTTTCCATCCTAAGCTAAGTGCTTGGTCGCACGCCGTTGTGGTGGCACTGTTCTGTTTTCCTCCAGCTGATGCCAATGCCACCCTCTGGATGCAACTTCTCAGTTCTTATGACTATGTTGAATTTAGTGGAAACGATATTTTATAATTTAAGAACCTACTATGAGGTTTTTGACTCTCTCAGTAGCTTTTTATTTTTAATAAAAAAACAGAGCATCAGGGCCAGCAAGTGCTCAGCTCCCACGAAAGCAAGGTGACTTTTAACAAAGTCCCGGCCCTGCATGTACTAATTTTCCCGTAGGCAGACCATTGCACTAAGAGAGAGCAGAAATCCGTTCTCTGTGGGATCTAGGAGAGGCTCTGTGTCTCTGTTTTTTGTTGTTCTTATTGTTTTGGTTTTCTTGAAAATGTGCTTCAGAAATTATTAATCTTGTGCTAATGTCACATGGTAACTTCACATTTTCTCCATTTCTACAGCACTGACGAGGTACCTGCAGCTATTTTAAATTTTACCCTCAAAAGAGCTTCTCTTCCCAGTGAAGGAACTCAAACATGACAGTGTTTAAAGAAAATTATATGGGAATGGTAAAGAAAATACATTAAATTTCAGCCCTGTTTGCCATATTTGAAATTCAGAAAGCAGAGCTAGGCAAAGGAGTTTTATTATCCCAGCATCTCCAGAAACACCAGGGAGAGCTAGCTGATTGTATGTCTTATACCTATACTAAATTATTTGTTCTGTGATTTTCATCCAGACATCCCAATGAACTTATAAAGCTGCATACCATTTCTCTCAATTTAACAGAGATGGGAACTGAGGCAAGGAAGTAAAAGATGACATAGTCCCATAGCAGGTCAGTGGCAGAGGTGGGAACAGCAGGAGCTCTGCTGGAGGAATTGCTCCTAGAACCCAAACCTGCCTTGTCGTATTTGGCAAAGCCATCAAGGCAGCATCTGCTTTCCAGGGAGTTTTCCTGTGGTCAGCATTTACATAAAAAGCCATTTCATCATGAAAGCACTCTTCTGCATGTGGAAAGAATCCAAATATTATCTTAAAAAAAAAATAATATCGTATGTCTTTTAGAGAAGAAGTCAGGAGATCCCTATAACAGATTTCTGAATCAGCTGTGACTGGTTGTACAAGTCATCTTTGAGGGCACTCTGGTGAATGCCTGCTCTTTCCTCCTGCTCTTACCGCTTTTTTCTTGTGAAAGAAGGGACACACAGGGATGATTTTAGGTTGCAGCAGCAGCAGTCTGAGCTTGTTCAGACCTGGGGATGATTTTAGGTTGCAGCAGCAGCAGTCTGAGCTTATTCAGACCTGGGTTGGCATTTTGGGCTTGGTCCCTGCTGCTGCAGAGAGCAGATGGCTGAGGTGTTGGTAAGCAAGGATGAAAGGCACAGGAAGCCAACCTTCTGCACAATTAGGGCTCTTAAAACCAGTCCCGTAGGAGGTGAGTCAAACCAGGACAATCAGTACCCAGGTTTTCCCTCTGTTCCTAAGAGCTCAGCTCTGGAAAGGGTACTGTTAACTGATCAGAAGTGAAGACTATTTTCTCCAAATATTAAAAATTTCAGTTTCAAATGTGACTTTCATTTAGGTGATGGAATTAGCTCCTGTTAATTCCCCTTTATTTAAAAAAAAAAAAAGGTGATTTACTAGTGCAAATGTTTGTTTTATGTACTTTTGCATTTAAAACTGCCTCATTGATAGTTTCCTGTTGTCAACACACCAAGTAGTAGCAAATCTCTCATGGCACTGACTGTTCTTTGTGCCAATGGCCTACAGAAGAGATGGACGCAAGGATTTATAAATACTATGCTTGAATATGCACCAGTTCTTGTGGTGCTTTTTAGCAACATGACTTACCCACCTAGGGGACATAGTGCTCTAAATCATTGTACATCTGCAGTACCACAAGCAGTGCAACCTGCAGGCAGTCATTCAACCGACAGAATCTGAAAACAGCTTCAGATACAAAAAATATTTGAGAATATCATGCTAATCTTTAGTGAAGTTCCTCGGATGTTTCTTACAAAGCAATTGGGTAAAATACCACAACAGACTATAAAAAATAGAGCTATTAAAGCCAGTTAAAGATGTGAAATAAAAAACCTGCCAAACAATAGGGATTCAAGTGAAATTCTGCTGATTTTTAGACTAAGTTAATGGCTAACCATGCCCAGTCCCTGGGTCTGAATCCAGTCAAGCCTAAACATTAGAAATTTAGTGCTATGATTTCCAAGTCAGATTTTTCCCTGCTTTATTTGTCACCAGAGCTGTGCAAGCCACTTAGCTGCATTGTTCAGTGTAACGAGTTCCTTATGACCAGACTCTGACACAGCCCAACTGTAATTTCTCCTCTCTCTCATTCTTTCTCTTTTTTTGGATGAACTTCAGTATAGCCATTCACCATGGGATATTTCCTCACTTTCCCTGTTCTCTTTTAATTGGCAATGCTAGAACAATGCTAGAAAGAAGAATTGGATTTTTTCCTTAAAACATTCCCCTTTTTATTGCTGTTGATATCAACCTCAAGTTGAAATGGAGGCCCATCAGGGAGGACAGGTGGGAGAGGCTGTGTTTCCAGAGCAAGGATGGCTTTTGCCTTGATGTTATTCATAGTGTTTTTGTGGAAAATATAAGCCCAGAAAAGATGGAGGTGCTTGCCAAAGATCACACAACAGGCTAGAGGCAGAACTGGGAATTAAATTCTACCTCCCCTGACCTGGGACAATATACTTTATATACTTTTATACTTTTTCACTTGCACCTGTGAAATGCAAACCACACACTTAACAAAAAACCCCAAACTAGTCCCTGTCCTACAGTCCTTTTGCTTTGAGGGAGATACAAATCGTAGGAGAAAGCTGCAAAGGAAGTTTCAGTGACTGTTAAAAAAATGTTGGAAGATGGGCATGGAGAGAAACCTTTGATGCGGTTGGATGCTTTTGTCTCTGGCTGACCTCTGGGCAGATCTGCAGCTCCGCAAGGAACTCTCTGGGCTATGGAACCCCTTTTCTCCATCACCAAGAGTGGGTCCACTTGATGTGAAGGAGGTAGGATGGCAGGAGAGGACTCTTCTGGAAGTGGGAAACAGATGAAAAGCATATTGAGGCCCTGTAAAGCAACTGAGGGTGGATGTGCAGGGATCCAGATTCACCAGGGTCTTCCATGTTAGTTGGCCAACAAGGACTGGTGGAAAAGGGTTAAATGAAGCTCTGACGACCACTCCAAACAAGCACTTTCCAGCCACTCCAGAGGGGAGCAGCTGAAAACATCCTAGTGTTTTTTGCTATGTCTATGTTTTAGCAACCGATGTGTGGGCTAGCAAAGTTGAGGAACCACAGATGAGGTGTTATCAAAAAGTTGGAGTTCTTAATGTAATTTTTGCTTCATTGGCACTGCCTTGAAATATCTTCACCAAAGATTATTTTTAGACACCTCTGAAAGCCGCTTGCTGATGAGGAAACTCTTACAGACTGCCCCAGCTCTTACCTCTGTGGGTGATTTAGTTGAGGATTTTGAAAAACCATTGTCATGTTTAATTCTTGGAGGTGATATGGAATGTGATCCAAGGTTTGCATCTGCTTGGGCCAGCATTGCATTTCCCCCAAAGCTTCCATCTCAGCTTCTGGAAGGACTCTTAGACCTCAAGAAGGGAAAAAGTCTCTTTGAATGTCAGTACTTAGAACATCTGAAACTTGTCACAGGAAAGAGGACATTGAAAAGTAGGTCTTTCCAGATGCTAGGAATGACATTTCTTCATCTTTAAACACTAGTGCTCTGTCAGGCCATCATTTGTGCTTGCTGACAAGGTTGTTGGTTTTTTACCATAGCTTTTGATGCATGAGTATTATAGGAGCAGCACGGCCTTTGAGAGGAGCAAAACAGACATGTTCCAAGTAAAAACCAACAACGTCAGACAAACAAAGAAAATAAGGTACCTGCACAATGTTACTACCACAGTACCTGCTCCGCGAGGTGCTAATCGAATGACAGGCTGTAGAGGTTTTAGCGTTTGACATGTTTCATTCATTATTCATTAATGTGCTCTTATCAAGGAGAAGTTAAGGGATGATAAAAGCTTGTTTACTGCCTAAAATTTGAATTGAAGCATGAAATCACTTATGGTATTGCTTATAACTATCCACGCTCCCCACCAAGAATTGTATTTATTTCTGTCATATGCAATCACAGAGGAAGGCGTTTAGGACTGTTTTATGTTCTGATGGAAGTTTGCTATCCTCTTTTGCTAAATTAGTGTAATGTAAATGATCATTATTATGTTTAACCACCATCTGACTGACCTATATAAAACTAAAAATTAGTAAGTAGCACAAAGAAAGCTGGGAAAATGGGAAAAGGTGGATAAAACAAAGTCAGAAGAGAAAAGAGCAGGAGGGATACAGAGTGGGAGGAGAGTTGCTTATGTTTTAGATATGCAGGGTAAGGTGAATGAATGCATATGTTGAATGAACATGTAGGTGTGTGTACATTTGTGCGCATCCCCTTGCAGACAATAGCCCACATATGCACCTATGATATCAGTACACACACACACATATATGTATGTAGGAATTATGTTATTTACAAAATACCCTGTAAAAGCCCATGAATCCCAAACACTTTGGATAGCCAGGCATTTTGTGTATAGTTGCTCTAGCCTTGCCTAATATAGAATATCGCACAAAATCACAGTGCTGTTGGCCAGTCTTAATCAAAATATCAAATCTGGGGTTGTTCTTCCTCCAGGATTGAGCACGATAACACCAGACTGAATGCGGGTTGGTTTCTCGACCGTGTGATTGTGACTGACATGAACAGACCTCATCTCTGGTTTTACTTCCCCTGCAACAACTGGCTGAGCAAGGAGGATGGGGACAGACTGTACGTCAGAGACCTCATTGGCAGCCTGAATCCCATGGATGTGCCCAAAAGTAAGGGTTTTCCAAAAATCTTGGCTTTCTGGTGCCTTGTCAGAAAGGACAGGGTTGCTTTCAGATGATTTCAGACATATAAAATGTAATCACGTAGTCTATGCTAATTTGAGGGGTTTTGTAGTCAGTGGAGAGGAAGATGCAAGATGCTTCAAGAGAGTAATTCCTTCTTCCATTGTTAGACCTCACATCTTAGGGTGGGATAAATCACTTTTTGGAGAAGCTCTGCTCATTTGTTGAGTACCGAAGGATCCATGATTGCTACTTTAAATTAGATTAAATGGCTACATATAGAGAAGAGGCATCCTACCCCAGAAGATGTAGCCAGTATCGTTGTGTGCTATCAGAAGAGGCAGCATGGTTGCAGTCCTGTGTATAAAGTTAAGTGTTTCCAGGCTCTGGTGATGACCTGCAGGAAATTTCCATAAACAAGCCAACCCTCTTGCTGTAATTCTATGCCGATTTACTGTATGTATATGATATCCATATTGAACTGGTGTCTGTTTTTCAGAGTGGTTTTAAGCTAATGATGTTGAAATGAAGCCAGGACCAAGGAAGTCTGCAAACCAGACGTGTACTCCCAAATTGACAGCAGTGTGTAGGCCATGTGGTGATGTATAGTGCATGTAGCGTGAGCGGGAAGACGATCAAGATGTGAAAGTGGAGCCAGCAAACCAGCCTCAGGTGGTGTGTCAGCAGTTTATCTGCAAGTGCTAATGAGGAAACCGAGTTGTGTTTTCCTCATGACCTCACTAATGCATCACTCCTTTCTGGGAGCTTAATTTTGGGTAAGGGAAGTGAAATACACCCGCCACTTGCCACAGGCCTGAGGGAAAGGAGAGGTATAGTTTGGTGCACAAGAGGGAAAACTTGTGTTTTTATTAGCATCACATCTTTTTGAAAATAAGTAGTAGATTTCACAGAATCACAGAACTGTAGGGGTTGGAAGGGACCTTCAGAGATCATCTCGTCCAACCCCCTGCTACCCAACCTTGGGTCTTGTACTAGTGTTTTTGACATCACTTAGAAGCAGGTTTCTTTTTTTGGTAAAAACAGTTTATTGCCAGCCTTGATACAATGCTTTGAGCATTGATAGATGCTCTAGAAGGGCAAAGTATTATTTTTATTGAGATCCTGTTTGAAGTTAACCATGAAACAACATACCATGACACTGTTCCTGAATTGTTAAATAATTTTGCTCTACTAAGATATGACCTCCTAAAACAAGTATATGTTGATGATATATGTATTAAGGGATACTGCATGTGAGTTAGCATGCACGAATAATATCCATTGACAAGAAATGTATGTGGGAACATTTTATAAGTGCAGACCTCTCCAGGGTGGGTGCCACAGGGGAATGAGATAATGTTTGGAGATGCTCTTCCAAAAACCCACCCAGTTAGTGCCGGGACTGCATGTGCCAAAGTCCTTTGCTGCTCTTTTATCCATTCAGTTTGTGAAATGGAAGAGTTAAGGACCCTCAAGGGGGAAGGAGGGGTCTGGAGAAGGTAGTGGATGAGTCAAAGCAATGCACAATTAACGAAAGTCAGCCATTCAATCTTAATAGATCTTTAAGTGACACAGCAGTTTCTCTGAATTTATTATTGCTCCTGCCTGGGAAAGCTGTTTCAAAGGAATGTATGTGATTTTCTCCATCCTATTCAACACCTGCCTCTCAGCAGGAAAAGATTTGTGGGCTAAACCCTCAGCTGGTAAAAATCAGTGCAGCTCCAATGAAATTGCTGGAGCAACTTTGCATTTCACGAGCTGAAAAGTTAATCCCAAGCACTCACTCTCCTGGAGAAGTGGTTTTGGGTTATACATCAGCTGCTCACCATGTGCTTGGTCCAGGACAAATGCAAATAAGGTTGACTCCCACCTTAAAAGTATGAAAGAAGTGATTTAATCAGGCATTTGTCAGAAATGCATCTGTTCTCATTGCCTTTATCATGAAACCGCACAAAAGGAAGCAGTCTTCGAGTAATAGGGAGTTAAAACGTAAGCTGGGTTCCTTCTTTGAATCCCCTATCTCCCAGCAAGGTCAATAAATTATCTGAGAGAACAGGACATGTTGGCAGAAAAGAACACTCAGCTCCGACCTTGCCAAGCACACCAGGAAGCCACCCAAATTAGGAAGAGTTCAGAAG